>OU015490.1:9053015-9308015 GCA_907164885.2 Dolomedes plantarius | reverse complement strand
ATCGTCGAAATCTCCAAGCCTTAAATAGCGCTTTGAAGTGGCGCCACAGGCGCGCGTGATGTGCGTCTGCGCTGAAATTCTAATCATTTGCATATCTCACCTCCGCTAATGCATGTTGTAAATTTCATGTTATTTGCATGTTTCCTTCAGGATGTTGCATTTACAGTGGCCAGCAGTGTATGTGTATATATATATATGTATGTATGTATATATATGTATGTATATATATACATATATATATATATATATGTGTGTGTGTATATATATATATATATATATATATATATATATATATATATATATATATATATATATATATATATATACATACACACACACAGGTAGCCCTCCTACAGCACGGCATGTTACAACACGGTTTCACTCTAACACGATAAAAAAAATTGCGAAATCCTTTGTACAACACTGTGCTTCTACAGCGCTAGACAACATGATTTTTGTTTAACACATTTAAAAACTAAATTGCCTTAAAATAATGACGGGAAGGAATGATGAACTATCAGTGACTTTATATAAAACAGTATAAACAAATAATAAATTATTCATTTATAACTCTATAAAGTTACAAGAAGGCCTAAGCTTAGCTGAAAATCTTGAATCATTTTTCTTGAATGCAGAGAAGAACTAGCAAACAAACCAAAATTACACATTTTTTAGAGGATAGAAGGTGCAAAAACTCTAAATGAAGAAAAAGGTTCTGAAAATGAAAGTGATATCGTTCAACCGAAAAAAAAATTCTCGTTTGATTGTACTGAGCAGTGATGAGGAAGAAATTTATTAAGTTGTTTATATGGAAATTTAAAAAAAAAAGCTTGTTTTTAATAAGTTTTTGGAACTTAACCCCCCCCCCTCCCTTTTGTACTTCTTTTCGGTCTGATATAACACGATTTCACACAACACGGCATTTTCTAGGAACCTATCTGCCGTGTTATAGGAGGGTTACCTGTATATATATATATATATATATATATATATATATATATATTTATTTCTTCTGTCCGTGTGTATGTCACTGAACTCCTCCTAAACGGCTGGACTGATTTTTATGAAATTTTGTATGTGCGATTAAGTTGATTCGAGAATGGTTTAGATTCACAATAAGACACCCTAGCATCCCCAGGGAGGCAGGGGGCACATGTAAATATAATCGAAAAGGACTGATATCACTGTCGAATCCATAGTTTTCAGGGTCGCTGAGATTAATAATGACACTCCCCATGTCGTTTAAGTCTGAGCTGCTAAAATTCTGGGCTGCACCCCCCGCTTTTTATGTTCATCTGTCCAGACAGAATGTGCTTAGCGCGGTTCTAGTGAAATGATATACAAACAATTAGAAAGAAAGAAACTTTGAGTCTGCGGACTTTCGTCTGATTATACGTCTGATTTTATTGAGAATAAATAACACAGTGTTGCACACGTTTGGATTGAATAAGTTTACTGTTTAATTAGATTTGTTTGATCTACTGTTTAATTTGAAATAAGTTTTATAATTTACATTTGCCTTTATTTTTTATTTTTCCCTTAAATCTGCACTATTTTGGATGACTCTTATGCTTCAGTCTCTATGCTGCAGTGTCAAGTGAAGCCGCAATAAGGGGGGGAAAAGGAAAAATAGTTTGAGATGCCGTTTTTCCCTCCTGTGTCGTTCGATTGCGCTTAAATGCTAATCATTTGCATATCCCCAGGCCCAGATTTCCGCATGGGCAAGTGGGGCACTTGCCCAGGGCCCCCAAATTTATGGGCCCCCCCAATTTAGTATTAACTTGTACATATTTTTGAAAATTTGGTTTTAGGTTAATTCAGTAAAGGTGTGCAGTGGCGGATACAGAAAAAAATCCTGGATGGGGCACAGTGCACCCACTATATTCATTTCAAAAGAAAATTTCCTGAATTTATTTATTAACATAAAAAGTAAATTAATTAACACATTATTATTATTATTTTTCAAATGTTTGACTTTTTGATCGAAAATTTTTTTGAATTTCCGGTCCGAATTTATGGGGGGGGGGGGGCGCCTTGGTGAGTGTCCCACATGTTCATGTGGAAATCTACTCCTGGAGGGGGAGGGCACATGGTCTCCCTCTGGATCTGTCCTTGGAGGGGGCCCCCAAAGTCTGCTTTGCCCAGGGCCCCATTGGGTCAAAGTCGGGCCCTGCATATCCCATCATCTTCTTCCTTTCATGCGAATTTGACGTTTGTATCATCCCTCTTTCATGGTGTTGCAATTTTAATAGCCAGCAGTGTATATAACCCAGCAGGATAATTTTACAATAACATGATGTTCTCAATTGATTATTACAGTAGCCTGAAATTTGTTGTTCATGAGTTGATTTTTTCTTTTATTCTAAGAGTCATTCCATTTATACCAGCAATTCTCAACCTGTGGGTCGTGAGCCCTAGGAGGGTCGCCATGGTTTTATTCCATTAAAATAATTTTTTAAGGAATTTCACTGAAAAATTTGCCAGTATTGTTTTTATCATGAAACTGCAGGTGTGTTGTTGTTGTAAGGCAGTGATGTAAAGATAGAGTGTGATAAGAGTTTTTCTATATTTGAACTGTTATTTTTGAAAGTGGTATAAGTCCATTTTTTCATGTATCGAGATATTTAAGAGTTTGCATTTGAATTGATTAAAAAATATTGTCAAACGTTAATCAATTCAAGTGATGTTTTTAACCCAATACGCCTTTTAAATTTTATTATGAAATAATAATTATTAAAATTATTTTACAAAAATAAACGTTTTTTTTTTACCTCCAAATGGACTTATACCACTTTCAAAAATAACGTATTATAAGAAATAAAAACAAAAGGAAATTTAAGTCCATATTTTTATAGACTTTAGCTTCACTGAAGGCTGTTTCTTTCACAAAAGGCTGTTTCTTTCAACCCCTTGGTGAAATCAGTGGTCTGGAGACATTCCGTCTGGCGTATTCACTTCCGAAGAGGAGTCCGTTAGTCTTTGATTGTCAGCGCTGACTGCTAGCCACTCCCTTTTGACGAGTCATGTCGTTAGCACCTAAATAAAAAAACTGCCGACTGAAAAGGCAAAGATCGTTAGTAGTTACATTTGGGCTGACTTCAAAAAGCAACGACCCTTCCTAAGTTGTACCGACCCGCACAATAGTCTTTTCAGTTCTACGAATCATACCATCACTAAACTGAATTACAGCATCAAATGCACCACATTTTAAAGTTTTAAGGCATACATAAACTTCTTTAAGCACAAAACATTCATTTCAGTTCCGTGTTTCGCAATGTAGGCAGTTTTTGAGAAGTTTATTAGAACATGGTTCTAAATAGTTGGCTTTACTATATTTAGCACCGGACTGTCTTTTCCCGCCTCCCCTCATAGGAGTAGCGTGCTTCTAACTTTTAATGGGGGAGGGGGGCACGAATCGAATTCAGTTAGGACCCACCTCAGCGTAATGACTACCGGACGACCCTTAAAATATGAAATATTATGACTTTTTCAAAATTGAATAACAATAGAATTGATGTTTGAGTAGTATTCAAAAGTTATACAATGAGAAAAATAAATTTAATATAAATAAAATGAGAAAAAAGTTTAGCATCGAATTTTTGTTATGGATCATATCATTGTTAAAAACTGTTAAGGCTAAACACATAATCGGAATGTTCAGTTTCCCAGTTTGAAAAGGTGGAAAAAAAACCCAACTTTCTTAAAAGTTTTCTACAATTTTCTGATTTTAACTGAACTTGTATTAAAATTTTAATTTAGTTCAAGTTAAGTTAGGAGGGCACGCCCCCCCCCCCCCCAACGCTACGCCTATGCCTCCCCTCATCTATGAGTCACAGGCCATCCTCCCCTCCACTAGGTATTATACCTGCATGTCTTTCGACAATGAAACATTCTCCGCAAATCACATCAACGCAATTAGCGCTCTTCTGTTATTGAAATACACTTCATGCTTTTACGTAAAACAAGGTCTGCAAGGTTTGACATTTACGCTGTACCAGATATAGTATTAAATATCTCATTGACGACTTTTACACAAACTTTTTCACAAATTTTACGGCTAGGTCCTTTTCTTTCAAATGAATCTTCCCATCTCTTTGTAAATACTATACCGCCTGTTTTTATTTAAGTGCCTCAACATTAATTGACGAAGTTTCATTTCTTAAAGAAAAGTACAGATACGGAATTTTTATTATATAAAAGTCGCACCTCTTTTGGCAAATAAGTCATTTAAACTTGAAATGGGATCATTCCGTGCCTTTTTGAATTCCGTTGCCGAACCCAACAGAAATCTGGGGCATTCTCTACGGCGTGGATGTTTCCAGCAAATATGTGAACAAAGCAAGCGAAATATTATGCTTTGGGTTCATCCTATTCGGGTTGACTGAATTTTTATTTGAGCCCCCTGTTTTTATTATATAAAAGTCGCACCTCTTTTAGCAAATAAGTCTTGACCAGTCATTTAAACTTGAAATGGGATCCACACGTGTGGAAAACATTCCGTGCGATGATCTTTTTTGAATTTGTCCTTTCATCTTCCGCTGCCGAACTTGCTACCCTATCAGGCAACAGTAATCTGGGGCCCCTAACATTCTCTACGGCTTGACTACATGAGATCCACCAAGGATGCGGCGTGGATGAACAATTTTCCAGCAAATATGTGAACAAAGCAAGTAGTATTAGTGCGGCGAAATATTAATAGCCTGTCTCTATTTTAAAAGTAAAGCCTCAATTTTGCCAGACGTGTAAATGACGAGTTTATTGTAACTGAAGAAATGACTACCGTTAAATGACACGAGAGTATATGAAGGCGCGATTCTTATTGTTCCCAATGCCTCCCGACCGGAGACCGTATAGGATTCGTGCTGAGGCTCCGGCACAAATTTCACCGAGCCCACTGACCACATAGAAGGATGCCGGCGCGACATATGGTGCCCCAGGCAAAAAAAAAAAAAAAAAAAAAGAGGGAGAAGACGACACGGGGAACATTTATGCGGCTTTAAAAATGGACCATGTCATGCAAATCGAAACGGTCTTAGATGTGGTGATATCGTATACTTTAAAAGAAATCAGTGGTGGTCTTAAAAAATTTTATAGCCTACTTGATGAAATCAAATTGTTTATGACCCGCGCCAGAACTCGATGGATGCCCATTTAAATGAAACCCGGTGTAAAAACCAGTCAAACCATAAACGCGTTCCAAGCCCAATTAAATGTTAAATTTTTTTTTCTTGCATTTCGAGCATAATTCTAACGTCAAAAATTTAAAAATTGATTTCAGGAAAAAATAAACAATTGTTTTGCTACTCAGTCAATATAGATATAATGCTAGCAAATTTTTAAATAGAATCTGACATCCAGAGAATTCAATCAAGTCTCTTTGATGTACTCCCTCACTGTCACAAATGTTTGGAAGCATCTGTGAACAACTACTATTTTCAAGCACACAACCAACATAGCGGATGACCCAGAAATTGAAGCTTTAATTTTTTGCAATATCACATTAATTTTATGACTCCTTTAGTTATCATTTTAATTTCAAATAAAATGTATAATGAAATAAATACGTGTGTTGACTATACATTATGTTTGCTCACCAACTATTTTTAATGTTAGGTATATTTTTGTGTTCAACCAAGGAAGGTTGGACCAAATGCTGGCCCAAAAGTATCCGGCCCTAAAAAAGTGGATATGACGATGCGAAAGCTATAATTATGGCATTCATTATAGTGGGGTGGCTGTTCACACATTTTTTAGACGATGTATATTGTATTCACAAAACTAAATTACATAAAATTCTTGTGTTTTAAATGTTCTATTTGACATCCCTTATTCTGAACTATCTTTCGACACCGCAATTTCCAGGATAATGATTCCTTTTGAAGTGTCAGAAGAGGTATTCTATCCCATTCCTCCTGAACAGCTTTCCAGAGTCTTGTAAGGGTTTTGGGACGACGTTTGGATAATGCAGATTTTAAAAGTCTGAAAGCACAAAAATCCATAGGTGATACATCGGGAGATTTAGTAGGGATATCAGTGAAGGGTATGGCCTTGATACCAGTTTTTTGTTCCATTTCTTTTAGGAAATTTACAGTGGATTTTGATGTGTGACTGCTAGCTTTGTCTTGATGGAGTCTCACAGATTGATGGCACTGTGGGTAAAGCGATGGTATTTCATTCAGAAAAATTGGCGATAAAATATGTTCCTGATAGTATTTGGAGTTAATCTTGACATTTTTTTCCACTCTCTTTATTTTTAACTTGCCATTATAAGAAAAACCAGCAACAATCATGAATCCCTTAGAAAAACTTTCTTTCGATTGTTTGAACCATGTACTTAAATTTTTTTCTCCCCTTTTATGATAATAAATGGCTCTTTTTTTGTTACAATCATTTAAATTCACCCATGATTCATCTATTGTGACAATTGTTTTCCATTTTTCTTTGGATAAGTGTTTCTCATATAGAATTCTGCAGCGTGTCCTGAGTTCATACGGTATGATTTGGAAAAAGACGATGTACATTGCGTTTTTTCGCTTTCTTAAGATTTAAATCAACTTTTATCATTTTGTTTACAGTGGACACCGAGCATTTTAATGATTTTGTCCTTTGACTAGGGGGATTTTCTTTTAACATTAAACAACGTACCTTTGCAATAGTCGAAGATGTCCGTTTTTTCCTTGTATACTTGTTTGGAATTTTTGTCCCACTTGAGGCTCCAATTTGACGTTTTTTTCCTTTCTTGTTGACGATATTACCTATCGACGCTTTAGATATCACAAAACCATGACTCTCACATCGTTTTTTGGATAACGGAGTATGCATATTTCTCTTTGGAAAGAGCTTAAATGTAGCCTTCAAACCACTGCTTTGTTAAAAATGCCATTTTGAATAAAAACAAAACTTTCAAGCCGCAGAGGATAATTTTGACTTTTAAAAACATAGTACAATTGCAATTATTTCTTTTGCAGCAAAGATTTTTTATTACCGCTTACCAAAATCGTCTAATAAATGTGCGAACAGCCTCTGTAGTTTTGCTGTAGGTCAGTGATTCTCAACCTTTTTAAAGCTACCGCCCCCCTATACGGCATAACATTTTTCAACGCCCCTCCTTTGGGAAAATCCAGTAATTTAGAGTATGGGGAAGGGGAGGGAGTTACAGAATTACAAAAGGCAAAAATTTTGAGAGATTTTTCTCAATAGATTTACACACCAAGTTTGTTTGATTTAACTCGATAATTTTGCCCTAGAAGGCAATTGCATTCCTTTTATTAAAATTAAAGTGAGTAATGCAAAAAAGTTTAAATGCTCTTTTATGTTTAAAAATTATTTATTCTTAATTATATAATTAAGAAAGAACAGCAAAAAAATTGCACTAAAAGAGTAATAGCAATAAAGGAATCAAGTAAGTCATTGGGATGGTTGTGCTTGATGGTTCAAAGCCAGTTTCTGAACGTTCTCTTCGATATTTTTAGAGAGATGAAGGCGCAAGTCCCCTCTTTCCACGATTTAGAGTCGACCTCTCTTTTTTGTAATTAGATCAGTCACGGCACTGAATCCTCGCTCGACAAGGTAGGAGGAAGGGAAGGCAATAAGAAATTTTTTTATGATAGTCCACAGTCCTGGGTAGAGGCTACTGATGTTACTTTGAAGCCAAAATTCTGTAAGACGATCACCATCCTGGAAGTAGGCTTTCAAAGTTTCATTAGTTGAAAGTTCGACCAATTCCTCTTGAATCTGAATCTCTGCTGTCTCAATATTCATAAAAGGGTTCATGACCCATTGAGAGACTTCCAGGTACAAAATATCCTCAAAACGCTCAGAAAAGTCCTTGTGCAAAGATTCAAGTTGTTGACAGTAAACTTGTGTTTCATCGAATGGGATTTCACTGCTCTTATGCAGATCCGACAAGATTGGAAACAGGCTGAACTCGTTGTGACTAAAATTCTGCTTCCACAAAGTGAGTTTTTTTAGGAAGGCAGGAACAGATTTTGTTGTGATAAAATTGAGCTCTTCGCCTTGAAGCTGCAAATTAATTCCATTGAATTTTGTGAATAAATCGGTCATGTAAGCAACATCAATCTTAAATTGTACCGATCTATCTCACAGAGCTACACCTTTCTCTTCGAGGAACTCAAATACAGAGTCGAAAAGATTCTAGATCCTATTGAGGCAGGTGCCTTTTGAGAGCCAGCGAACCTCGTTGTGTAGAAGCAAGCGATTGAATTCTTCATCGTTGTCCTTACACAGCTGCCCGAATAATCAATCGTTGAGTGCATTACTGCGAATTTTGTTCACAGCAGAGATGACATATTGCAATCGGTCGCTGAGGTTTTTTGCAACTAAATGCTGTCTATGAATCACAAAGTGAACAGCTAAAATACCTGGTACATCTTTCTACAAAAGGGCAATGAACCCACGATGACGACCCACCATTGCAGGAGCTCCATCGGTGGCAACAGACATAATGTTCGCAAGAGGAATATTTTTCTCTTTAAAATAATCTTTGACAGTATTAAAAATAGATTCACCTTTTTTATCTGAAATCAAGCTTCTTGCAAAAATCATCTCTTGAATAATTTTTTCTTTCTTCACAAACCGGACATACGCTAACAGTCAAGTGTCATTAGTACTTGGCAAGGTTAATTCATCAACCTGAAGAGAATATTCGGTGGATATCAAAAGTTTTCATAAGGAAGTTTCAACATCTTCAGCCATCTCATCAATTCGTCGTCTCACTGTATCATTGCTTAATGGGACATTTTTTATAACACTGAATGCGGATGGATGGTGCAAAACTTATTCTAATACTTCCTTGACAGCCGGCAGTATCAACACAAGAAACACGGGTCACATGAAACATTCATAGTGAAATGAAACTTTCATAGAACGCTCAACGCATGCGCTGGTACAAATGGTGTAAACCGGATAATCGATTTAATAAATTTTTGGGGGAGTTTTAAAATTAAGTTCGAAGGCCAAAATATGCTCATCGCCCCCTTACCGCCCAAAACATACCCATCGCCTCCCTACAACCCAAAACCAGTTCACCGCCCCTCAGCATCCTCCCACTGCCCCCAGGGGGGCGGTACCGCCCCCGTTGAGAACCAATGCTGTAGGTCCTTTATTTTCCAGCTCTCCTAATTTCTGAGTAAATATCTGCACAATACTTTGTACAGCTGTATCTGATTCAAAAAGAGAACAGTCTACGTCACTGGTAGCATCTCGCTCTTCATCTGAAATCTCAATCTTCGAAAGAACGATCTTTGCAATTGCCAAGTGGCACATCATGTGAGCCCTGTCAGCTCTCGAATATGCATGGCCCGTCATCAGTTTCTCAATTGATGCCCGAGCATAGGCAATGCTCAATAAGTCCTGCAACCCACTGCCATCCATGATGTATCCTACTGCTCATTCATTATCATTTTTAATGTAATTTTTTGCTATTTTTTGAGTAATTTTGAGCATCACTCAAACTCACGAACTGTTTTATGTCTATTTTCGCATGCTAGGGTGGTAAATAACCTTTCAAATCCTACCTTGAGTTTTGGATTAATTCAAATACAATGGCGTCCATTCTGCCAAAACTGAAGCAGCAAGAAATGGGGTAAAGGTTTGCAGGAGTCATGGGGTAAAGGTTTGCAGTGCAAACCTTTGCCCCTCATACTAGTAACATTTGAGGCGTTGAAAGGCAAAGTGGTGTAAGTCACATTTTCAACTTTTTTCGTTTGGGGTCAAATATGTAATCTCCATGTTCAATTTATGCTGTAATTGTAAATAGTTATTATTTGCAATATTGTAATAATTGTTATGAATTATAATTTGTTCAATTTATGGTGGAATTTTTTGTAGTTTTGGCGATTAAACTCTTTTGACTTACACCACTTTGCCTTTCACAGCCTCATTTGTTTCATGTCCTCTTTTCATTAGGAATCCTTATTCACAACGTCTTTTAGTTCCTGGTTTCAGTTTACGGCAAACATTCATCTTGAAACATGGCGTCTAGCGTGCGGGAATTATATGAGAGATTTTGTCGTCGGGAAAAATGCGCGAATTATACGGGAATTTAGCATTTTGACCTACAAATGCGAGAATTGTATTCAACCTTTTCCTTATAATATTTTCAAATAAACAAAAATTACTACAAAATAAACGAGAATAAAATGCTCTAATACTCGTATGTGCGGCAGAGGGGAAACGTTCCGAAATCCTTTTTCTTTTTTTAATTTATTTTTATTTTTTATTATAGCCAATATATATTGGAGAAAGCTGTTCTACTATTATTGTAAAGTCAAGTTTGTTTCCATTGTTCCAGTCATCCAACTTTCATTTACAACCCTTTTTACCTGGAATTAAAAAATTCAATAGATATAGTTGACTAAGTTTTCAATGCTTAAAGGAAACTTCAAATTTCACTTGGCAATTATTAATAGGCATTCACATTTTTGTAATTTGAAAATAAATTAAGGTTTTTGATAAAACTGTTTGTTTTTAATTATAGTTTTTTTAATAAAATGCTTGAAAATCCATAAATTAAAAATAAAATAAATTAGTACAACACAAAAAATAAAACAGTTCTGAACAAAGACTTATTTTACAAGATAAAATAATTAAATGTTGTTACAAGACATTATAGGCTTGGAAGGTCTGGTCAGGGAAATTAGCTCTCCCTCATTAAATAACGAGTTTCGGATAATTTGCTACCTAGATAGCAAAGGAAAAAGAGAGGGGGGGGGGGGGGGTTTTACAAGCAAGTACTGCTAGACACCCTGTTTCTTTACCTACGCTAAAATATTTTTTTTCTTTTTCAGAGTTTGAATAATAATAAGATAAGTGATATTTAATAATATTTTATTCACGGAATCAAAAATCAATCAGTAAATAGGATTAATGCATCTAGTCAAGTGTACTAAGTCAATTTATTGCCTACATTAATTTGCTTAATTTTTACGGTTTTAAAAGACTGAGTAAAGCCTAAGATATGATATAACGATAGTGTTAATAGTTGATATTTGAATTGGAAGTTCTTTAGTTTACGAAAAAAATTATTGAGATTAACCCCGTTCAATTTGTGATTTTCTATATGTATAACACCCTTACAAAGATTACAAAATGTGAAATAAAATTATTTAGACAACTCTATTTGTGATATTCTATGACCTTATGTGACTTTCTATACCCTTCGAAAGATTACAAATGTGAAATAAAATTATTTAGACAACTCTATTCAGGGTTGGCAAGTTTCTTCCAAAGTGGAAAAAACCATAGAAAAATCCGGCTGGAAGAAATAGGTTTCTTCCACTAGTGGAAAAAAAATGGAAGAAACTGTTTTTATTTAAGAATTTACTATATAAGTTGCAACTTTGAAGGTACAATAAATGCATTTTTCTTATAGATAACCTTAAGTAAATTCAATTAGACCTATAAAAATTTAATTAATTATATATGCTAAATTAATAATTTCATCAGTTTTTTAGCCAAGATCAAATCATACACCTGAACAAAACAAATTTTATCCAAAATACACAAAATCCATTAAAAGTTATCCATTTCAATTTAACCAGCATAATTTTTTATTATTTAAACTAATATACAATAATTATTGTATTAAAAAATGTCATCAACTTCCTCATTTTCCATACTACAGTGCAACATGGTATAGAAAAACAAAAGTTTTTTAGCAATAGGATGCTGCAATTGGTTTCTCAACTTAGAATGGATGAATGCAAAAGAAGAAAAAATTCTTTCAAGTCCTGCAGAACTTAAGGAGAGTTTAAAGCATTTCGACATACCCATAGAGCTCATTGGGTATGTCACTGCAGTTGCAAATATTTTAAAATTTATTTGGTGTGTCCACCTCATTTCCTGTTATATTGGTAATGCAAACAAACTTCAAAGAAAAATGGCTTGTTCTTACTCTCCTTTACATGTCCAGCACACATTATGGCACACAGGTGTGCCATAGTCAGAGACACAATCAATGGGTGCCTATGACTGACTACATTCTTTCTAGCCTTATAGGGCCAGACTTGAACAATAGGAGAGAATAAAACATTGCAGGTGTGTAAGGTAAGGTGCAAATGAAATGGGGAAGAGGGAAATAAACTTGTCAGTATCAGCTCATACAAAGGATTGCATTTTAAAAAATAATATCTTTAATATTAATTAAGTTATGCACTTTAGATTTGATATATTATGTTTTGAGTTTAATTCCTTTATATAGTTAATATATTTTAATTTTGATTTTGAGCATCTGTTTTGTTTTTCCATTTCTTCCACTGTCCTGGAAGAAACTAGTTTCTTCCGGAAGAAACCCAACCCTAACTCTATTTGTGATTTTCTATGCCTATCCAGTTAGAAACCAATGAGTGGGGTAAAGGTTTGCAGTGCAAACCTTTGCTCCACCGATTGGGGCAAAGGTTCGCAAACAGGTGTTTTGGTAAAATTAAAAATTCGGTGCCTAAACATTTCGGGAAAAAATTCATTATTTTATAGAAGGTCGAGGAGATACCCAACTACAATACAAGTGACTTTTTCGGGCGATAAGATCTAATGGAGGCCCGTAAAAAACCAAAAACTCAAAACTGCAAACCTTTGCCCCCACATACGGTATTTTAAAACAGAAGAGCAAATCACTCTGACTTCGAGGTAACATAAAATGTATGTCACAAACAGTGTACGACGATAGTGGGATGGAATTTTTTTTTTCATTTTGTCTTATTTTTAGAAGTTAGAAAAGCTTTGTTATTTTTCTCTTAATTGTTGTACCAACATCTGATGAGACACACACATAGATCAATTAACACTAATTATCTTTGTAAGAAAGGAGATGTAAAAGACATAGTGTCTTTTCACATATTGTGTCCTCTGTTATTAAAAACATAGAACACCAGAAAATGTGAAAATGCATATTGTTCATAACCAGTATTAAACTGTACAAATAAAGCTCACACACATTGGTTCTGCAAATACATTCAAACTCAGTTGCCCAAATGCAATGTGATAATAAAATTCTCTCTTTATCAAGCAGGAATTTATGGAACTTTATTCTTTCTGTGAAGGTTACTTTGTGATCACTCTTGGTTTAAGAATAAAAGTAAACTAAATTTAAGCATTCTAAATATATAAATTCTGAATAAATACAAAAATATTAAAATCAACCGAGGAGGGTTTAACATTCAAATGAAGCTATTAAGTTACATTTGGTGTAAACAGTGATGTGAGCAAGAAGGGACTTGCAAAACCTTATTACATTATGTAAGCAATATGCTTTGAATATTTAATGTAAGGTTTCATTAGAATAGTCTCTTTTGCTTAAATATACAAACTTAATAAACAACTCTTGATTTCTATTTAGTAATTTATATTGGAAAGCTATTTATAACCAGTTTACCTCAAATGGCAATAACTGATATTATGTGACATAATATACAGGATTCTTTAAAAAAAAAAAAAAAACTAATGGCTATTCTGAAAAATAAATTGAAATTTAATAAGAAAATTAAAGAAAATCAAGTATATTACCTTATATACATAAAATTAGATAAAAAGCTATATGATACAAAATTAAAAATTGGATCCTCATTTGATTTAAATACTTTAAAAATGTAAAACATTGCATAAGAAAAAATCCTTATATCCAAAGTAAAAACATTAATAGTATTTTACAATGCCTTTTACAGATATTACATTTAACATTTTATCATAACTTTCAATCCTTGTATACAATTGTAGCTAGCAAGTTTTTTTTCTTGAAACAGAACATTACATATAAATTCTGCTCCAGAGAAAATTACCAGCTGGCTTTTAAATGATGGATTTCCTGTAAGGAAGGAAAATTTTAAAATATTGAACTGCTGTAACATAAAAGCACATGATTATCCTAAATTAACAAAAACAAAATTTAGGAAATAAAATTAATATCATTGATAACATTTATCATAATTTTATGATCATTGAAATTATGAAATACTTTTACTTAACTGTAATGTCTAGCACTTTCAGTTAACGTTTTAAGAATCAATTATACCATATATAACAGGGATGTGACTGAATACATTGGACATTAATATATCATAGAAACAAATTTTTACTAAACTTACAGTGCTTTATATTTCCACAGCTGTTCAGATAACTTTTTTCAGATATGTTTCAGGAAAACGTCGTAAAAGCATAAGCTGAACGCGAAATTTGGACCCATCTTTAGTGATTTTTTTTAAAGCTAAATGGGTCGATAATTCTGAAATGAAAAAGGAAAATGACTAACTAGTGACAAATTCACCACAGATTGGTAAATTTTGCTCTAAACTTACCGAATGCATTTAATCCCAAAGCATAATGTTTTCAGACAATTCATTTACACACGAAAGCAAATTTGAATAACTGTAAAATGCCCTTAGTAAGCTATACAGATGATCCCTTATTAATACCGATTTCAGTTTAAGCATTTATATGAACAAAGGTAGCATTCAAACTTTAGATTTAGCTCTACCATTTCTCACGAAAATTATACAATTATACTAAGAAAAAATAAAATGGTTAACAAACTATTGAATTACGATAAATTTCATGTTCAACTCAGTCGCTATTCGACTGGTATTAAATATGACAATCATATCTTTAAATATAATGACATAGGACGTAAAATTTTTACTAACCTTGCAATACTCACAATAGGATGCGGATATAAAGTATTTTCAAAGTTATTCCATCCTGAGCATTTTTCCGAATCACGCATGGAAGTTGCACCAATCGAACTTTCTTATGCCTGTATTTCCATGGCAAAATGTTACAACAGGTCTGAAATGAAAATATAAAATTATCAATGAGCAGTAGAATAACAGACAATCGGTTTATTTGGCTCAAACGAATAGTCTCGCATTTTTCAAGCAAATTTAGTCCTGCTACGCCTAATCCCCACATGGATAATACACACAAAAAAAACTATTACTTATTAAAAAATCACATCACATACCTGAAGGTCGAGAACATGAATAGTTTTTGCTCCTTAATCTACTTTATTTCGTGTTGTGAGTAAATCTGCATATTTTTTTTTCTTTAGTAAACCCGACGAAATGACAAGCAATATACGTCGTACTATCTCATGCTCGTGCCGTAAAATGGCGGTAGTTACTAAATGGTGGCGCTGCGATCAGTGATTGGCAAAAGCGCATGCGCTGCCAGCCGGTTACCTAGTCTCCGTAACTACGGAACCGGCCACTGGCCGGTTGCTTAGACACTGCCGAAAAGGAAAGCATGGACAGTTGCAATGAAACGCGACGAAAAAAAAAAAATCCAGCATTGTCCACTAAGACAACTCGCTGGTGTTGTGAAAATCACTTTTCGGTAAGTTATTTCTTTATTCTGTTAACATATGAAATGTAACTTTTAATAAGAATTCAATGTTGCTTCAAAATAGTGCTACAAGAAAAATATATAATTATATAACTTTGTTCCATTATGCATATTTATTTGCTTACAATGAAGATTCAAACTATGAAATTAATGTTTTACAAGATTAGTCTAATATTTTTACTAGCCAAAATCATTATCAATTTATGAATAAATTTATATGACACTTTTACTGAAATTTTAAGGCTATACTGTTGCTGCATTTTAATAACACAGGTCTGCAAATTTTCAGAGAACAAATATTTTTTGCAAAGTAGCAATTGACTTTTATGTTTTTTGGTATGCTAATTTCAAATATGTCATTCGTTTTTGTCCATTACGTAAGTTTTTTGAAAACTGCATTTGAAAATTTAGAAAAATAATGCTTTATATACCATGTAAAAACATTTCTAGGGAGTAAAACAAAATAATAAGTAAGAAGTTTTGTGGAAAAAATTACTTTAATATTCACATATATATTTGGAATCCACATTACTGAGTCGTTTACTGTAATTAGTACAAAAGCATATGATTCTGGATATTCTGCAATCCTTTTCTCGTCTTCTAAACCATGAAAAAGAGACATCAGGTGCCACATGTCTGTCTTAAGAGGAAGTGACAAAATGAATGAACTTCATCTCATTGTCTACACTATTTTATTAATTTCTTTCCTTTGTTTATTTATGTGTACCGAACATTTTTTGATTTTATTAATTGTTTATTATAAAATAACAAAAAAAAGTTATATATGTTGATGACATTTAGCGGGCGAACAAAAATAAATTACATGCTAATTGTATATTCATAAAAACTCAAAGACAGAAAACAGAAAATTTCATATTGTGAAAAAAACTGTATGTGATGGAATTTTTTGGTTGAACCCCCCCCCACCCCCACACGTCTTCACTGAACCACTGCACCTGTATCTCTATATTTCTGCAACATATGTCAGGCTCTCTTTTTTAATTAGGGGCATAGACATGATAATAATGTGTGTGTTTGTTTGATCATTTCAAATAAAAAACAGTACTAGCAGGAAATCCAAATAACAGGACAAAATTTCCAACTTCACATGATCAGCTAAATAGGCTTCCTGTTACTTATTTATTTACAATCATCATGACTTATAGTGATTACTTAGCTAAGGGCAAAGAAAGTGCTTGCTCCTGGCACCTCAAAGAGGTAAAATTCTTAACGGATGTTTGGAATTTTTTTTATAAGAGAGTATGTAGTCAGTAATAAAAATTAAATTTATTTCATATTTTTACCTTTAAAGAAATTTACCATGTTTCCTTATCTTTCAGTTGGAGGAGGACATGGAAAATTACTGGCAGTGGCGTTTGACAAAAGATGTTAAAAGATTACAGCTGAAAGTTGGTGTAGTCCCACATCGTTTTGAGTGCCAGAAGAAAACACCGTTGTCCCAAACTGAGTGAAAAGGTGCTTTGAAAAGGAAATGGTTAGCTCTTGTCCAAGAAGCTCTTTCAGCGGCTGCCATACCTTCAGCATCAATGGAACCCTCAACTTCAATACCCCCTACTTTTGATGAAGAACCTTCAACTTTTGATGAAGATAACTTAAAAGATAGGGGTATACAAGTGAACATCATAAGACCATTTAGAAGTAAGGGCACAAACACTGATGTCACAAAGACTTCTGATATTGCCTGTTCACCATTAAAAATGTATGTTCAAAATCATACAGAAAATGCTGTTGCTCATACATGTGCAGGTGTTCATCCAGGTTCATTTAAAGTTGAAGAGGATATGCTATCAGATTCTGTTAGTGATTTTGACTGTCCAAGTAACATTTCAGATAATTTTAGTTCTGATGATGAAGATATCTGCCTAGAAAAGTACAAGGAACATATGAGTAAAGGTACTTTCATGTCAATCGAAAAAAATCCTAGACTTTTTCTAGGTTTACCCATGAAAAGTTATTTCCTAATTCAGATGATTACTGAAGAGGTGCCATTGCCTACCCGAAATATATATATTGTGCTGAAGAAGTTGCGGTTACACAACCAATTTTCAATCCTAGCAATCGACTTTGGATTGTCTGTAAGTACAGTGAGTAGGATATTTTCCAAGTCTGTCACTGTGCTTGCACAGTTGATGCAAGACCTTATTGTTTGGCCGAAAGAAGATATTCGTGTGCATTTGCCAATCCCCTTCCGTGCACGATATTCAAAAGTATGCTCTATTGTTGATTGTTTGGAGATCGAAATAGAAAAACCGAGCAACCCAGTCCATCAATCTCTCACATGGTCTAAGTATTATGGTTGTAATACATTGAAATTTTTAATTTCTTGCACTCCCGATGGGTTAGTGAATTTTATTTCAGATAGTTATGGTGGTCGAACTTCTGATGTTATGATTATTGAAGATAGTGGTTATCTTGATAAATTAGTTCCTGGAACCTCAATCATGGCAGACAGGGGTTTTAAACACATATCATCTTTGTTGCAGCAAAAAGGATGTACATTAGTCCGACCACCATCAGTTTTAACAGCATCAGTCAGCTCTAAAGCTGGTGTAAAATTATCAAAACAAATTGCATCTTTACGTATCCATGTTGAACGAGTTATTGGAAGACTGAGAGAATTTAAAATGCTCGGTCCACATTCATGCATTGATAACCATTTAATTCCCTATTTGGATTATTTAATTATTATTGCATGTGGAGTTATTAACATGCAAGACCATTTGATCCAAAACCAAATTTAGTAATTTTACTCATACTCAGTGTTAATTTTGTAAAAAAAGAAATTGGGTTAAAAAATAATTACAAAAATTAAGCTTTAACACGTATTTATTCAAATATAAATTTTTAATACACAAGAGTCTTGATTTCTTCCAGTAGCTCGAAACTGACGTCACTGCTGGTTCTTCACTCAGTCTATGAAGCCACATAAGCAAAGCTACAGCATGTTTACATCCACCTGTAAAAAAATATATTTATAAAAACCCTCAGAAATATTACTATACAATTTAGTTAACAAAAATCAAAATATTGTCGGTTAAATTTAAATTAGCATTTAATGCAAAAATGAAAACTATATTCAGAGAATATCATATTTTATTCACTTGAATAATCATTGTAAAATGTTAATTTGCATTAAAATTTTGATTTTATGAAAAATGTTACAAATAAATGCTGTTATTTCTGACTTTAATTTATTTCTGTGTTCATTAAATGAATAAACTTTCGTCCATAATAAGAAAAATGGAAAATAATTGTCACAATAGATGATACATGGGTGTATTTAAATGATTGCAACAAAAAAAGAGCCATTTATTATCATAAAAGGGGAGAAAAAAATTTAAGTACATGGTTCAAAGAATCGAAAGAAAGTTTTTCTAAGGGATTCATGATTGTTGATGGTTTTTCTTATAATGGCAAGTTAAAAATAAAGAGAGTGGAAAAAATGTCAAGATTAACTCAAAATACTATCAGGAACAAATTTTATCGCCAATTTTTCTGAATGAAATACCATCGCTTTACCCACAGTGCCATCAATCTGTGAGACTCCATCAGGACAAAGGTAGCAGTCACACATCAAAATCCACTGTAAATTTCCTAAAAGAAATGGAACAATAAACTGGTATGAAGGCCATACCCTTCACCGATATCCCTACTAAATCTCCCGATGTATCACCCATGGATTTTTGTGCTTTCGGACTTTTAAAATCTGCATTATCTGAACGTCGTCCCAAAACCCTTACAGGACTCTGGAAAGCTGTTCAGGAGGAATGGGATAGAATACCTCTTCTGACACTTCAAAAGGCATTATTATCCTGGAAATTGCGGTGTCGAAAGATAGTTCAGAATAAGGGATGTCAAATAGAACATTTAAAACACAAGAATTGTATGTAATTTAGTTTTGTGAATACAATATACATCGTCTAAAAATGTGTGAACAGCCTCTGTATACAGTGTTGATACAGCAGCTGAATATCACAGACTTTGTGAAAAAAGTATACTTCGCACACTTCGGACTAAAACTTAGAGATCAAGATAAAGTTTGGGCGCTTCATAAAGTGTGTAAACGGTGTGTTGAGGACCTCCGAAATCGGTTCAAAGTTAAAAAAAAAGCTTTCCATTATGTGATTCCTATAGTATTTATTCATTCATCAGTAGCTCGACAGTCCTGGTTGGACCCTGGCTTTCTCTAGAAGACGGAACCAGTCCCTCCTTCTGTGCGCCACAGCTTTCCAGTCTCTGACATTGATTGTTGAGACAAAGTCACTTTGGAGGCAGTCCACCCACCTCAGTCTGTGTATGCCTCTTCTTCTGACTCCTGTTGGCTTCGCCAGAAAGATTCTTTTCGTCGTTCGGTCATCATTCATGCGTTGGTCATCATTCATGTCCGGCCCATTCATGCGTTGGATTTTATGATACATCAGAATGTCCAGTTCTCTGAATAACATATAAATTTCAGGGTTAGTTCTCCTTCTACAAACTCCATTATCACAGAAGCCACCAAAAACGAATCGGAGGATCTTCCTCTCAAAAATTGCGAGGGTTCTCTCATCAGCCTGGGACAAGGTCCACGTTTCAGATGCATACGTGAGGACTGTCCTGACTAAACTTTTGTATATCAACAACTTGGTGTTCCTTTTAATGTTGTCGGATTTTAGAAATTTTCCTAGACCACAAAAGCATCTGTTGGCCGCAGTTATTCTCTTCCTTACTATTTCTATGGTATGGCGAGAGCAAAAAAAAAACCTAGTGAAGACTGTTACTTTTGTTCATGCGATGTGAAAGGGTACAATTTCAAATGGAAGCATTCCATTTCATACCCCAATCTCCACTCAGCAATTCATCCCATCCCCCATGACCAAGATATATACCAGTACCCAAGTCCCCTGTTACCTTGGAAAAGATACCTGGCTCCGATGAAGGTGAAATCATACCTGAACCAGGTGACGAATCAAATTCTGACTTTGAAGATGATACAAGACCAATTTTTTTCCCCGAGAGGCGATGAATGATCTGGTAAGAGACTTGAATTTTACCAAAGATGCCGCTGAGTTACTCGGTTCAAGGCTCAAAAGCAGGAATTTATTGTTGTCAGGAGTGTCTGTTTCATGGTTCACACATCGTGAAAAGGAGTTCGTTCCTTACTTTGCCCAGGAAGACAAGTTGGTTTATTGCATCGATGTCGAAGGTTTGATGGGTCAATTCAAAATCGAATATGATTCAACGCAATGGCGTCTTTTTATAGATTCTTCAAAAGGACATCTCAAAGCAGTTTTGCTCCACAACTGCGGTTTTTACGCTTCCACCCCTGTTGGTCATTGCAAACACTTAAAGTTTCCAGGCCTCTCGGAGGCAAAATGGAAGGAAGGCGTGTTCGTTGGACCAGACATTAGAAGGCTTATAGTTGATCAAGAGTTTGTCAATACCATGAGGGATTCTCAAAAAGAAGGTGGGTTGCATTTAAAGAGATCGTACAGAAATTTTTAGGCAATAAGTAAGATCCTGACTACAAAAAGATCGTCGGATTAATGCTAAAAGCATTTCAAGCTTTAGGTTGCCTGATGAGTTTGAAAGTGCATTTCCTCCAATCCCACACTGACCACTTTGCTGAAAATTTGGGAGCTATGAGTGAAGAACAAGGTGAACGATTCCACCAGGACATTAAAAAGACCGACAGAAGATATCAGGGAAAATGAAGCATTCATTACAATGATGGCAGACTATTGTTGGATGCTTCTGAGAGACATTCCAGATGCTACTCACAAGCGTAAATGTACCAAGAGGAGTCTCACAGGGAAGAAGAAACGATTTTAGTGTGTTTTAGTGAGCTCATTTTAGTTCAAAAATGATTTTCATGTAAAATTTGTAGTTAAAAATTAATTTTCTAAGTGTATTTTTCTTTATTTTAAAGTATTGCCTTATTTAACATACTTACCTGAATTGTCAGGAAACATGATGTCCTATGACAAAACGTGGGTCGTTTTCAGATTCAGCGTACAGAAAAATATGAAGAATATGGGGAATAACAAAAACAGCTCTTAAAAAAATGTTTAATGCAGACCTGTGTTTATAAGCATTTATGAAGCTGTCAATAATAGACACATTTTCTCCATAGGTTAACATTGAGGTGAGGGAATCCAATAGGGTTAGTGCACAGAAGCTTTGAGTATTCGTACACATATTCACATGTGTGTGACTTGGCACATTAAGGCTTTTTGATTATATCTTAGGAAAGAAATATTTATTTTTTTCACTAATAGACAGATAAGCTGTGTTTAACCATTTCTTTAAATAATCTGTATCTACTATCTCCTTAGGAGTTATTACCAAGGGAAAGCACTCCCTATACTTGGAAATTTAAATCTTGAAATGAGGTTTTAAATTAGATGTTTTTTGAGAATATTAAACCTTTATTATGGCTAAAAAGCGTGTCCATGCGAAAATTGCATTTCGCATCCAATTTTTTTTCTTTTAATGTTGTTTTACCAATGCGGGGCACTTGTCACTGAAGACATACCATATTTTTCGGACCATAAGACGCATCTCAAATTTATGGGAGGAGTTTTAGAAAAGAATATTTTGTATTTTGTTAGGTAGGTAAAGGTACTATTTTAAATTTTTTACTTAATTAAGAAAAAAAATATACAATAAATATAATAAATAATATATATAATAAAAATATATAATACATATAATAAAATATTCATTTTACTATAATGTTACCTTCGGACCATTAGACGCACCCCAGTTTTAAGTTGATTTTTTTTATGTAAAAAAGGTGAGTCTTTTGGTCCGAAAAATACGGTAATCCGTGAGAATCGTTGGTTGCTTTCGATGGAAGCGCCGTATAGGTCAGTGGTTCCTAACCTTTGGTCCGCGGACTACTGGTGGTCCGAGAGAACCCAAGAAGTGGCCCGCGAGGTCAGGAGTGATTAAAAAAAAATTAGCTTTATCGTTTCAAAACGACTATGAATTGAAACAATTTTTTTATTACTGGGAGCAAAAAATTTTTTACTTGTTACTGTTCAAATTCTAAAAATTCCCGTATTTCTACCGCTTTCTGACGTTTCGAGTTTGAAAAAATCCTTGTTTTGCTTAAAAGTTTCTAATATATTTACTCTGATGCGGACTCGAAACGTCACACCCAGTGATGGGATTCAAATAAATTAACAAACGGTTCTATGTCCTAATGACCATTTTAAGTATACCAAAAGATATATCGAAATGTAGTTTAATAATTCATGCATTAATTACTCAAATAAAAACAATAAAAGTGGTACACAAAACTAGATTATGTTTTAAGAAAGGATTTTAAAATATTAAATGCCTGACAAACTGTTATTGAAGATGTTTCCATATTGCTGTTTGATTGGCGTCCTCACTTGCAATAGTTTCTTTGCTTTTATCATCGGCTACGTGATTTACTTTTAATGCTGCAGTCACACACATCTGCACTGCACAGTATTTTGTGGGGAAACGAGTGATTTATGGGGACCGCTCCGTAGAGCGGCTCTGCAGCGATCCCTCTCCAAGGCGGTCTTTTGCACAGATGATCAGAGGGAAACGAGGGACCTTGGGGACGAGGGTTCGATTGGTCACGGTCCTGGAGCGTGACGAATCTACTCCAAATGTGTCAACAGGTGTCAGGGGGGGGGTACATACTACAGATGTGTGTGACTCCAGCATGCCAATCTTTGCACTGTAGGCAGGGCCGGCGACAGGGGGGACAAAGGGGACAAATGCCCAGGGGCCCGGGCTGGCAGGGGGCCCGGTTAAATAAGAGTTGACTAAAAAAATGTATACAATGTTCAAATATTGAGTGGAGATGGGGGTCCGCTGTATTATTTTGCCCCGGGCCCTGCTCAGTTGACGGCGGCCTGACTCTAAGAGTAGTTTCTATTCCTTTTCGATTAGACTGGACCGGCTGCCCGGTGTAGGGTAGGTTTATTTTTAAAAAATGTTTGTCCTGTGAACGATGCAGCTGGCGCTCATTAGCACCGATACCTACATTAGGTATCGGTTCTACAGAACCAGTGCAAACCGGCTGAATCCCATCACTGGTCACCCCCCCCCCCCTGGTGCTACCTCCATTTTGTCCCAGCACCCCCGAGCAGTATTCAAGACCTTTTACTTGTCAGCATTCTTTGTAGAGCCCTCCAGTTTTTATCACGTGAGCGACAGATAACTTAGATTAATGAGTGCTTCACAAATTCTATTAAAAACTAAACTTTAGGAAAACTGCATAATTAAATCCTGCATCCTCAAGAGAAATGAATCGTTTGTAATAGCATAGGTATTTTGAAGTCTAATGTCCCAAATAAAACAAATCCGGATTGTTAAGGGGACCTTTACAATGGTTAAAAAAAAAAATCGATTTTTCTATTTTTCAATATTTATTGAAATCTATTTTTCATATTAATTGAATTTAAGAAATTTGTTTGTTTTAGCACCTAATAAATAAATAAATTAATTAATTAATTAAGGGGACAATGGACTTTCAAAATTGTGGAATTTGTCCAAAAATTAAATTTTTTATTTTATTGAATTGTGAAACTACGGACGAGTAGGAATGTGTTGCAAAAAGAATTTTTAATTTCTGTGATTACTTTCCTAGTTATAGGCATTTGTATTTAATTTAGATATTATGTGGTTACTAATAGCAATAACTTTAAATGTGTTTTTCTCAAAATAAAAATGTTCATGTCATACGAATATTCAAATTGCTCCAGGCGCATTTCTAATTATCGTATTGCTTTGAAATTTAAGTTTTATATACTTAACTGTATATCAAATAAACCTTATTGAAAAAAATTATGCTTCGTAGCTCAGAATTTCTAAATTTTGTACTTGAAAAGATGATTTATAGGTATTTTGCGTAATAAAAAGGGTGTTTTTACTATTATTATTTTTTTCGCTTTATATTTTTAATGAATGCTTAAAATAAGCAATAAGTTTAATTGTTAGTTCTATAAGGTATCCTGTAAATAAAAATTACCATATTATATGCAAAAGAAATGCGCATGGAACATTTTTAATTAGACCAATTTTTGATATAATTAATAATTCATAATTCATAAATTATTAATATTTCATCTTTAAATTTTAACCACTTTTACATATGAGGCGGTGAAAGGCAAAGTGGTGTAAGTCAGTATGTCAAGTGGTGTAAGTCAAGAGGGTTTAGCTGCAAAACCTTCAAAAAATTCCACCATAAATTGAACAAATTATAATTCATAATAATTATTACAATATTGCAAATAATAGCTATTTACAATTCCACTATAAATTGAACATGGAGATTACATATATGCCCCCAAATGAAAAAAGTTGAAAATGTGACTTACACCACTTTGCCTTTCAACGTCTCATATCTATGGTATAAAATCACATATTCAAATTTCAAGCAAATCCATTCAAAACAAAAAAAGTTAGGTTTGAAGGTCCACTGTCCCCTTAAGGAATTCAAATTATTGCCACTGAAATAGATTTAAAAAAATAATAAAAAAGGATTTGATATTAAGAATTAAAATTTTGAAGATACAGGTCGTTGCTTTTTGCGCGGAGGATGCTCTTATATTAACGCCGTTTAAGCTCACGCTGTGGTCGGCAGAACATCTCGAATATTAATTGAAATCCGGATTTATTCTGAACAGTTTGCCAATTACATCACGTGATATTAAAATAACTGTGAACATCTAAACCAGGGGTGTCCAACCCGCGGACCAAAGCAAGCATTAGTGCGTGCGGCCCAGAATGAGAGCTCAAAGCGAATTGAGAGATCAGAGGAATGCGTGGCACGAACACTTTTTTTCCTTGAGCACACCCGGTTAAAATAGTGACTTCGATTAAATTTTTATGCAGGGCTTTGACTTGTAGTCTAGTGCCATTTTTAATTAAATTCATAAAAAACTTCTATCTCAATTAGTCTAGAGGTTAAATTTTATCTTTACTGTATTTAATATTTTTTGTCAATTTATTTCGTTGTTGTGAACGTGATGCAAAATTAATGTAAAGTATCACACAAAGAAAAGAAACCACGTGATCAGCATTTAATAAATTAATTTCTAAAAATGAATCTTTAAAAATTCACCAAAAATCAGAAAAAGGAGGTAAAGATTCGAAAAAGATTTCATTTTAAAGGATCTTTCTTGTGATATAAATTGTATAATCATCAGATTATTATTTTAAATGCAAACTTAAAAAAGTTACAAAAACAGCTTCAAAATTTAATTTTAAAAAATCTAAGAAGAATTTTTCAAAAATCTTTCTTAGTGCACCCCTACACTATAAGAAGAATCGCCATGCAAAATTTCAGCCCTTTAGGTCCAGCGGTTTGGTCTGTGCGTTATCTGTCAGTCAGTCAGTTAGTCACGGAACTGTTGTATATAGATAATGTTAATAAAATTTTTAATTCCTCTAAATATCAAAATAGTCCGATACTATCTTGAGTAATTTCTTCTTCAGGGAAATTATTTTTTGAATTTTCTCTCTTCTGAAGGCAGGTCAATAAAAATAGAATTAAGGAATGCTGTAAAAAATTTTGTGGGAATATCTTATAAGGAATGCTAAATATATCCTTTTGAAGATGCCAAATCTCTGTATATAAGGTACATAGCAGAGTGCGCATAAATAGTACAACATAGTTGTACATCAGGGGTGTCAAACTCAAAGGCTACTTTGGGCCAAACAAACAAGGTTTAACTATAGGTGGGCCGCAAAAAAAAAAAAAAAAAAAAAAAAAAAAAATCAATATTAATAGAAACGTAGGTTTATTTACCTAATATTCAATATAAATATATGCATTTTGTTTAATGATAGCAAAAAAAAGAGTATCATTAAAAAAACATTTTGCGAATTCTTCCTATCTTATTATAATTCTGCGTCGGTTATTTTATTATATATTATTGTGTGCCAATATATTGGCCGGGCCGCAATAATGTTCGTTGCGGGCCGCGAGTTTGACACGACATTTTTTTTCTAATACGTCTAAATGTTTGAACCTAAAAAAAAGTTTGATGTTTTTTCTTTTTGAGAATTCTGTGTCACGGACTCCCATGACATAATTTAATCATTGAATTAATTAATTTAAATGCTGTTATGAATTAACTGAATTAACCTTACGTAATTATTATTTGCTCATCAAAATTTGTGATGATCAAAAGCTGGGGGAGGGGCAGGGCCCGATTTAGAAAATTCTGGACTATAGGCACAACTCGGGATGGGTCCACCCCCCCCTAACACTGATGTGGGCGTAAAATTTCCAAAATTGACACAGAAAAAAAATAATCACGAATCATTGTGAAAGTACCATTTTACCAAGAATTGGCTATTTGAAGCATAGAAGCCTGGAACATTATAAAATAACAGAAAGCAATACAACATATTAACTTCATCATTAAAATACCAATACAATGCAACCAGATAAACTTTTTAATCCCTTATATACACTATAACATACATGTGATGAACTATACATATAACTTTACATATGATGAACCAATCAATCAAATTTGAAAGGATGTATAAAAAAAAATTGCTATTAAAAAGGTAAAATAAAAAAAAATTGAATTAGGAAATTTTTTTCCTTTCTTTTAAAATAAAAACAATTTTTGCCCCCCCCCCAACATTCGGGGGTTCCTAGGCCCGGGCCTAATGAAAAATCAGGGCCTGGGGAGGGGGCATAGCCCCATCTGCTGCTCCCATGGTTACAGAGTTAATCACGGAGTGTTCATTCAAATACATTTACAAGTCAATTAAAAAACAAATTTAAACAATTTAAAACCAAAGCTAATTTTAAATTTAGAAGAGAGCGTGAGCTGTTGTAAAAAAGAAAACAGTAAGAACTCGTGAATAAATTTTTCCTAATCGTAAGACTTGCTGCAGAACCACTGAAAACCGCGACATGGGAAATTTGTGAAATTGCCGCCATTTTAGTTCTGTTTTCGTTTTCGTCAATCATATCCTGTACTGTGGCTCCACCTCGCGGTCCAATCTTTAGCAGAGGTACACCATGCGAGAGAGAAGAAAGGTAAAAACAACTCAAGTGATCAGACACAGATCCGTACAATTCGTATAGTGCCTACCGCAGCGATGGCGGAAGGCCCCAAGGAGGGTGGCGACGAAAGCTTCTCTTTCGTCGACAAAGTTCGCCTCATGATGTATGGAGAACAAGAGAAGGAGGCCTTCCTAATCGACAAAAAGGAGAAAGAGGAGAAAAAGAAAGGTTAGTGCCAATTTTGTGCTTAATTTACTACCACACCTGCATGCCGCTGGTAGACATCTTCCTTTCCACAACATAACATACACACACCGAATGAATCGGTGATGTGCTCTTACACTTGGCAGTGAAGCTCTATATAAATGTCTCTTTGTATCAGATTTAATAGTGCGTTTGGTTACAAAGTGAAATACGTTTTCACATGCGATGCGTATATGTAATACGGAAGAAGAAATGTTTATTATCTGTCAGAATAAAATTCTAAGACTGTAGTCTACTGGCTATCTTTAATTGTTCTCATTTTTTTTCACCAGCTAATATGAAAAATAATTGTTATCATCAATAAATACACATACATGTGTGATTAAATATTCTTAGGTATGTGTATTTACGGTTAATGATGTTTCCTTATTTTCGCCTACCAATTATTTTTTTACTGCAGAACAAATTTAGAGCCAGTTGTGTCTTTTATATGTAATATCTTACAATATGCATTTTATCCTTTTAATTTATGTTTATGTTCAATTATTTTCAAAAGATAGGGAAAATGTTTATGAATGTGCACGTGCATACACAAGATTTTTTAAATTTACATAAATAAGTTTTGCTCTGAAAAGATGAAAGAATGTAATATCAGCTTCCATATTTAATACCAAATAAGAATAATACATTCTTTCATTCCTTCAAAAATTAGATTTATCACTGCTTATTCTCAATGAGAATATAGTAAAAAAATAAATAACACGTATGAATACGTATGTTTGTTTACATTAAGTAATTTTTTTAAAACTGTCTGAATGGGATTTGGGAAAAATTTAATTATGTGAAAATCCTTAAAATTTTGTAGGAATTCTTATTATATGACAAAAGTTTTCGTTCTAATGTTTTTTACTAAATAATGAATGTTTATGAATTATTTGACATAAAAAAAATGTAAAATGCGTATTTTAAGGAAGAAGTGGAAAAATTTAAAATGAATACATATTTTACATCCAATCCGTAAATTATTCTCAAACTGTTTTGATGAAATAAACCGTCCCATTAGAAATTCCTATTAAATTAAACTAAAGTGTTTTTTTTCAAATTTTCATATTCAATTTTTGATATTCAAATTTTCATGTTTGCATGTGGAATACAAAGTTTCTATTTTTTTGACATGTTATAAAGTTTATGTGATATGTAAATATAACCGTTTTTTAGTATGATTTTTTAATCATGATTGATATTTGTGAAGTCTATGGATTAAAAAAATTATTGCTGTTATTTATTATAAAAAGCACTGCATGGAATATAATATGTTTTTTTAAATTAGATTATTTAGATGTAAAAAATCGCGCACGATAATAAAATATTGCAAATATAATATTTACAAAATCGTCAGCTAAGAATTTGAAGCATATTTTTTCGCAGAAAAGGATATTTTTATTTATTTATTTTAATTAATGGATATATTCTATCGGAGAAATTAGAATGTTCTCTGGAGGTTGCGAGAAAATTAAGAGGAGTGAACGGTGTATTTACTTAGGCTGAAAATCACCCATAACCGGGACTACTATGCGATAAATTATGTTACGGCTGAAAAAGAAAATGCCATAGATCTAATCAAGTTATGAAGATGCATCTGAATGAGTTGTTAAACTTAAAGAAATGTTTTTAACTAACCATTCAATATTCTGTCTAAAAGTTAAATTTAAAAATATTCGTATATTACTGCAATTAATTTTAGATGTCTTATTAATTAAGAATTATTTTGTTGATTTTTTCCATATGTATGTTGTTCTCGCGAAAACGTATTAATCTTTTTTGACACAAGCGCTGTGTAAGATTCATTATAATTTAAGTTCATAATTTCTTGTCGAGTGTATTTTTATGCATTTGGCTGTATGAGATTTTTACTTATTTGTGTTTTAAAACATTTTAATTCCACAGGAAAATGGAAATAAATAAATATAATTTATAGATAGTTGGGTTTTATATCAAATAGAATATTCCTTTTCATTCACTTTAGGATACAATAATTTGTAATTTGAATTACAAAAACAGACTAAAATACGTTTATGTATAAATTTTGATCGCTAAATTAAAAGTATGATTAATGAATATAATTAAAAGATGCATAACTATATACTTTCCGACAATATATTATTCGAATATATCGAATATTTATTTATTTTTTCGGGATCGCGTAAAAAATTTTGTGTTACGTTTCATATCGACACATACTTTGTTTACAAAGTGAAGTAGGATGTCGATTAGAATATTCTAGAGCATCTTATCTTATCTTTCAAAGCTCCATGCGTTTTGTTTTTTTTTTTAATAATGCAATTTTTTCACTTGGTCATGTATTTTGCTTTTTTGTTTTTCTTTAAACAGTTTTACCTGAGAAGCAAGTGATATTTTGTCTTTGACTGCTGCATTATTAATGTAAACAAATTCAGGGGAGTTCTTCTGTAAACCGTTTACTGAATACAACTTAACTAAACGTGTTGGACCGACTGCTCTAAGCGAGCGCTTTGATGGTACGGCGTTTAGAGAGAGTTGCACTGGGGAAAAGTTTAAAGGTTCGAAATTCGATGGCGGCTTCTTGCTGCCGAAGATAGGAGAGATCAACTTCTGGTTCGGTCGAAGTCACCCTCCCCTCCCCACATGATCGGGTTGCCATGGTGATCTACTCACCCACTTTCTGGAATCGATGTATACCAACCCTACAGAGTGGTTTTTTGGACAGCCCGAGAGACACCGTGGAGAAAAAAAGACTACAGTGGACTTTTCAACGATTTTCGATTTCTCCAGCCGAGTTGTGCGTGCTAAAATTATGAAATGATTTTGCCTCCCCCAGACTATATATATATATATATATATATATATATATTATATATATATATATATATTTTATTATATATATATATATATATATATATATATATATATATTATATATATATATATATTTTTTATTATATATATATATATATATATATATATATATATTATATATATATATATATATATATATATATATATATATATATATATATATATATATATATATATATATATATATATATATATGAGTGTTTGAGAGAGAAAAGAGAATATCTTCACAGTGGCACAGTGGGGATAATTTGAAGAGTAGTTAGTGGAAATTGAAGTAACAGTCGTAGTATCACATCACAAAACTGTTCACATCGGCCAAAATATGTTTATAGGAGATCGCCCATGATAATGCGACATCATAAAGTTTCGGAGTATTTAAAAATTAAAATGTAGTATTAAGATATCGTTATCATATTGACATTCTATGTATCGTTATCCTAATATTTTAAATATTATCATGCGTCTTAAATATCATCATCTTTATCAAAAATATCATTATTATCGAACTTATAGTACTTTAAATTGATATATTTTTCTGACTGTTCAGTTATTCTGAAATGTACAATTTTGTGTACTTACCAAATATTTATTGATTTTATTAATTCTCGTAACGAGGTTCATTTGTTTGTTTGAAATAAAATAGGTAAAAATTATGGTTAAAGTCATGGTTAAAATTTGAAATAAAAATGGTAAACGTTAACATTTTTATGTACGCTTGATTAGAATGTATAAATAAAATAGAGGACTTGGTTATGCGAGGAAAAAAAATGTTGTTTCTCTTAGAGTAATATTCCTCTAGTTGTGTTATTTTTCTGTAAAAAACAGAAGTTATGCGATGGGTGAGAATGTTTGAAATGTGCTTTCTGGTTCCTTTTTAGTTTGTGTACATGACAGATTTTGTGTTGGCGGCTTTTTCGAGTGAAAGAGGTCCCAAGCTTTGTGTGTGCGTGTGTGGGGGGGGGGGAGGGTGAATATATTTTCTTGGCTTAACATATACAATGAAACTTCTCTATGGCGGCTAGTCAGGGTTCCGAAATAAAGTGGCCGTTTTGAGGATGGCCGGCTAAAGTTTCAGAGTATATAAATAAATTAATAAATAAAATAAATAATTTATATATATATATATATATACACATACAGGGTGATTTTTTAAAATTTACCTCCTATTTCTTCGCAAAGTATCTCTATGAAATTTCGTACAGCGCTCCTTTGTTCAAATTTACTAGCACTTTCATCTTTTTTTCATCTTTAGTGGGGGAGGGGGGTTGAGAGTAAAAACTATGAAAGTGTTTTCACTCACAGAAGCAAAATTTTCTTAAGTGAAAAATAAAGTTTAAAAATTTTATAAATGAAATTTTTATGAAATCCGAAAACAAGATATTTAGAAAACTTTCCCTGTCTCCGAAAGTGAAAAAAATATGCAAACAGGGGCATTTAGTTAGAGATATATTTGAAAAACCAAACATTATTTTAATTTTGAGTTTTAAAATGTTTGAAAACCTAATTCCAAATAGTTCAGGTGTTTTGTTATGTGCCTAAAGAAATTTATAAAATGATACTATTTTTTCGGGAGGGGGATCATTACAAAATGTGTTTGAATAAAAAAAAATATATATGTATAAAAAAAAAAAAAAAAAAATCGAAATCCCAATATGATGTTTGTCCTTTAGCAACAAGATTTTTAAGCGGGAATTTTAGTGAGACGAATATGCTCGCGTCAAGTGGCCAGTTTTGTTGGGATGCCACTTTGTAGCCAAAGAATGACTCTCTTCCCAGTAGTGCAGCATATTTTAATGTCACCTGTTGGCATTCTCCCCTTTTTATGGCTGCCCTCCTCATCTTCTGGCCGGACCGTTCATGTTTGCTGCTATATGTGAGTGCGTGCATCCGCTAAAACATTCCAATTCCCATTCAAATTCGTTAGTCGAGTCCGCAAAACAGCGAAGATCTTCGTTAGCCGAAAAATTCGTTAGCGGGGGTCACTCGCTAGCCGAGGTATCATTGTATATCACAATCCCAACGAATTATGCCAGAAGTGTTCTAGCAATACATATAAGTTTAATATTCAGGGCATTTATTATATTAGTGTTTCGGGTTAAACTTTCAAATATCTACATATGGTACAAGATTTTTTTCTTCCTAATATCTCAACAGCAATAAATTTATACATAATTAATTTACAATTGGAAGTACATATAATATTTCGCATCCTCGACTTTTTCAAGTTCTTCAAAATTTTATATATCGTCGAAATTTTATTCCCAGTTTGAATGACCGAAACTTTAGGCATTGATAAAAATCATAGAAACTGGACAAAAGGGTTTAGGGCAGGGATGGGCAAATTGCTGCCCGCTACAGATTTTTTGGGGCCCCGCCAAGACAGCCAGAAAAACTGCCAAAGACAGCCAAAAATTCCAAGACAACCAGAAAATCTGCTAATATTTTATTTATTTTATATTTATTGATTTTTATGATACAATTTATACTTTTTTCTGAAATGCAAAGTTAACTAATAAATGCAATAATTTTAAAAGGGGCGGCCCTCTGATATCCTCCGCTTCCACAAAGCAGCCCCCGAGCCAAAACAATTGCCCACCCCTGGTTTAGGGTATTTGTTCAACATTCAGCATTCTTTGCGTGCCATTTAATCTATTTTTAAATATTAGTTTTCTTAGAATGTTATGACATAAACCAAATTTTACTTTGAGCTTTTCAACTCTATAAAGATATACCCCACCAGCGTACTCTCACCAGCCATGGACCGAGGTTTCAACCTTATTCTGAACCCCTTAGGCCGTCTGCACACGGAGCAACTCAAAAGAAACTGATAACCGACTCAAATCACAAACCAGTCTGTGATGAGTCGCAACCTATGTAATTGAATGGAGCCACGCACACGGCGCAACTGGTTACAAACCCGTCCAGACGGAGCAACTCAAAAGAAACTGATAACCGACTCAAATCACAAACCAGTCCGTGATGAGTCGCAACCTATGTAATGGAATGGAGCCACGCACACGGCGCAACTGGTTACAAACCCGTCGGACGGGTTTGTAACCAGTTGCGCAGTGTGCGAAAGAAGCAATAAGGGGGATTCGGGGCCTTGGGATGCTTTTTGGGCTTACCTGCATCCTATTCAGAAAGTTCCCCTTGAGGTAACTGACATGGTCAGGCTCCCTGATGAAGAGACCTGTCGGTTACCTCTATTGTTTTATGGTTCAGTTCCGGCACTTATACAGAATCTTGCCGTTGGTGCCCGGATGCCCAGAGTGCTTGATTTCTGTTTGTCTCTTGTCTATATTTGTATTATTTTTATCTATCTATGTTGGATTATGTATTTGTTTTCATTATGGGGATATGAAGCTTCAGCGCTATCCTCTATTGAAAATGTTTTCTTTGCAGGATATGTTTTTTGTTAAAGTGATTTAGCAGTCTATGCTTGATTTTTATTTTTGTTTATTTCTATTGTTTATATTTTACAGCTAATGTTTTATTTGTTTATTTGTAGATTTTTCAATACTGCTTAGCGAAAATAGTTACGAAAACCATTTTGATTTAAAATGTTTAATTAAAATAAAAAAATCACATTATTATAAAAGAGAAATAAATCGATATTTCCTCACTCTAATATCTTTGATTTATTACCAGCTAATGTTTTATTTATTTATTTATTTTATGTACCTACTTATTTTATTTACCTTCTTATATTTATTTTATGTATATACCCGGGGTCGGGCGAAAAAGAGTCGCAGGTGAAAAAGTTATAGAAGCCCTATAGAGATTCCGCATTTGGAAGCGTATTGTGTTCAGCGTATTTATTGACTATGCGATACTGAGGAGCCCATGCCCTGATTTTCCATTAGGCCCAGTAAGCCCAAGCCTAGGGGCCCCCGAATGTTGGGGGACCCCAAAATTTTTATCTTAAAAGAATAAAAAGAAAAAATTCCCAATTCTTTTTTTTTATTTTACCATTTTTAATAGCAATTTTTTATATCCTTTCAAATTTGATTGATTGGTTCATGATATGTATGTTATAGTGTATATAAGGGATTAATAAGTTTTTCTGGTTGCATTGTATTGGTGTTTTAATGAAGTCAATACATTGTATTACTTTTTGGTATTTGATAGTGTTCTAGGCGTCTACGCTTCGATTAGTCAATTATTGGTAAAATGGTACTTTCACAATGATTCATGATTATTTTTTTTCTGTGTCAATTTTGGAAATTTTACTCCCACATCAGTGTTAGGGGGCCCCCATCCCGAGTTGTGCCTATAGTCAAGAATTTTCTAAATCGGGCCCTGGAGGAGCCCGTAACGCGGGGGATGCATGTCTTTGCATAAGTGACCCCTCCCTCGAGAGGATGTCGTATTCAATTTCCCTAAATTTTGTATCGCAATTCGTGGTAGACGAAAGTTCTTTAGATGGTATTAATTACCTCCTAGCCCCTTCCCCTTCATGTTAATTCCTGGGTGCGCTATTCGTTAGCGCAGTGGTGCGCAAACTTTTTTCAACCTCGACCCACGTTCTTTCAATAAAAAATCACACGATCCCCCAATGAACATTTTTTGGTAGTAGCAAATTTTTTTAATAAAAATAGGAAAATGTTAACAAAAAATAGAAAAAAGAAATAATCAAATTTTGACAAACCATTTTTTTTTTTTAAATCAATGAACTGTAGATTGTGGGTGTATATTTATTTTGCCTGATAAGAATAAAAAAAAGTTTCGCTCACCATCTACAATTGTTTTTGCCGAATCTCGTGTAACCAAAACTTTAATTTGAAATATCAATATGTATTAGTGTTTCATTTAGGTAAAAGAGTGTGATTTCAAAATTATAGGCTTCATATTAAAACACTGAAAATTATGAACTGCATTTATTTATATAAAACTAAAATAGAAAAACATAATGAGAAGGGTGACCCTGGACTTCGAATAATATTTGTTCAATATTAGTCGAAATATTTTAGAGTGCTACTGTTGCATCATCTTACGGGTTAAGTCATGATCGTTGCATGGTTTTTATAGCAACTCATTTTGAAAAGCCAATAGCGCCCTTTACACGTACGCTTCTTTCCCGCGTGAAATCACAATACCGCGTGATTGAGTGCACGTGTGAAGGTGTCGGAGAGGAAGAGAAAGCTGCTTTGGAGCGTACTGCAAGTTTTCCCGCGCGCAATCCCGTACGCTCCAAGCACTCGCGAAAGAACGTACGTGTAAAGGGCGCTATTCTTGAACAGATAGATAGAAGCGAATGGAAGCAATGTAAATATAGTGTTGCAAGAATATTTGACATATTATATAACAATGTCATATATGTTTTTATAAAACAATATTGCACCATATAAGGAAATATAAATAAATATAATGTAAATGTGTTATAGAAAATTTAAAGCATCCTTTTTAACTAAATAATTCAACGATATAAATCTGGTTCAAACTATCCGAGACCCCTCCAATTTTTTTCGCGACCTACAGTTTGCGCACCAGTGCGTTAGAGTATGAAAAGAATAGACATCGACATTATGTCTCGATCGGTAGAACCTGTAAAGTAGTTTTTTTTTCTTACGTGGGGGACATCCGCTCATCCTCATCGTCATTTTGTTGGCTACTGTTTTATAGGAGCACCTCAAGGTGATTCAAAACTGCTCCCTAAGCGATTACAGCACAGAAACGTCCATGTCTTACTCTGGAATCGAACCCGAGCCCACACTGTGGAATCTCTGGCGGCACTAACCACTGTACTCAGTGTGTGTGTGTGTGTGGGGGGGGGGGGGCAAACGCAGTTTGTTCATTTATTCTAGCGCTTTTGCGTCCAGTGTTAAGTCTTATTAAAAAATAAGATATAAAACGAAATAAAATAAAAATAAATAAACAAATAAACAGCGTTGAAAGAGCAGACTTTGGATTGTTGGACAGCATTCTCCACAGGAGATATCGACGGGTTTGTGAAACAGGAAGTGACGTCATATCCTCGATAGGTAAGGAGATAGCATGAGTTTCAAACTCACGTTCTTCTGTTCTTGACGATTGTTCCAAATAGAGGAATTCATCGAGTTCACACGGCAAGTGGAGTATTTATCAGCATTTTTATGTTGTTTCTTACCTCATCATACTAAAAAGGGAAACTCCTTGCAGACTTCAGTTTAACGTATCTTTTCGACACTTATCTTGCCTAAATGCATGTGCTCCAGTTGAAGACCAATAATTTTGTTTTGATCCTCTCTTTGTTTTAACTTGTATCTTTTCCTGGGATTTCCATTTTAAATTGGGAAAGAAAGTTATTTGAAATAACATTTCCTATAAACTTCTGGATAATTCAGTTTGTGGTAGACCGGCCTTGATGTTGGATCCTTGGTTGGATGACGTATCCATCACAAAAAAAAATCAGAATTAGTGAAACTATACAGTCGAACCCCGTTATAACGAACTTCTAGGGACCAAAGGATTTGTTCGCTATATCCGAACCGTTAAGAAAAATGTTAGAGTTCACAAAATGTACAATCATTAGTTGCTATGTGTATTCGATAATGATGTATTAAAAATGATAAAATCTATTAAAAATGATCATTAATGAATTAAATTGACTAAAATCGATTACATTAAACTGATACAATACTAATTAAATTAACTAAAATTGAAGACAAATGGAAATAAATTCATTTTACCTTTAATTGTTGCTTACTGTTTTGATACAGAAATAATCGGTAATCTTCTGCTGACGGGATGCCGATTTTAAAATCATTTTATGAATTTCTTTCTCCGATACATCAAATGACTCCAACACTCTTTCTTCCACTGTTTGTGTTGACAAAAACTTATTAATTACACGCATTGCTGCTGCAGCATCTGAGATGGTGAGGATTTCGTCATTTATGTGCTCCTCTTCATCATCAGCATCGGATGCTGAATCTTCGATTTCAGAATGATTCATTTTTATTTCTTCCACAATATCTTCAACCGTCGGATTTTCACATGTAATGACTTCATCATCACATGTTTTGAACAATTGCATGTCACAATCTGAGAATGATGAAATTTTGTGCTTTTCTATCCACATCACGATAGGTAAATCTTCATCATCTTCTTTTTCAACATTCTTTGCTTCTTCAATATTCGTTGTATCTTCAGCATTCTTGAAAAGTTTTAAAATAAAAAAAATTCAGCAGTCAACTGAAAAAAAGGTTCGTTATAGCCGATTCTTAAGATATCGGAGGTTCGCTATAAAAGGTTCCGTTCCGTTTGGTTCCGTTTGGAGCGCTACGGTCAACGTTTGCTACACTAGGACTAATTAGACTGGGACCTACAGTTTAAAGCCGATCGCCATAAAAGGATAAATTAGCATTAAATACAATAAGAAAACGGCGGGACCAAAATTTTCGTTCGTTATATCCGTGAGTTCGTTATATAACGGGTTCGTTATAACGGGGTGCTATAACGAGGTTCGACTGTATTTGTAAATAAATTAAACATCTGAGACAATACAAAGGGGGAGGGGAAAGTATGTAAGAGAAAGTCACTGCAATTAACTGTTCCGCACAACTCCGGTGTTGTTTAGTCGCTCAAAGTTCGGAAACAAAGGTTCAATCTTCATCTCTGGCAAGCGGTCGTTGCAATAAATATATGCACAAGGAAAAATTAGCAGCATTTAGAGTCCTTGACTTAATCTTCTTTTTCTTGCTCTCACTTTTATAGCTTTCATGCGGAAAAAAATAAATGGCATTTTTTCTGTTAATATACTTTTTTCTGTTTAAATTTTTTTATACAGATTGAAGGAAATGAATTTCTAACTGCTTTTTCTTTATTTATTATGAGTAGACGTATATTAACAGTATGTATACGTTACTAAGTTTTATTTAAAAAAAATTCTGTATTTAAAATATAGAAGCACACGGGAAATAATACTTTTTACCTATTTATGAGTGCAAAAATGAACTTGGAAGTTTTGATATAAAAAGGAGATAATTTTTGTGCCGTTAAAAAATAATATGATGCCTTGACCTTGAGGTACTTAGCGGAAGTAGGGTAGGATAATAATAATAATAATAATAATAATAATTAATATATATATATATAATACACTGAAGTGCCACTGAATTAGGGATACCTACCTAGTAACGAGCTGGGCCTCCTCTGGCCTTGATAACGGCTACCACACGACGAGGCATAGATTCAACAAGTTTCTGGAAACGTTCCACGGGAATGGCTTGCCAAATATTGGCTAAAGCTGTCCATAATTCAGTAAGGTTCTTTGGTGCTGTGTGATGGCCTTTCACGCCTTGTTCCAAAACATCCCAAAGATGCCCAATAGGATTTAAGTCTGGGCTTCTAAGTGGCCAATTCATGACAGAGAATTCAGAGGAATGCTCATCCAACCAGCCAGTAGCCAACCGGGATTTGTGAGAGGTACAGTTGTCTTGCTGGAAAACTCCATTACCGTGCGGATAACAGAACAGCATAAACGGATGGAGGTGATCACCCAGCAACTCTACGTACCGAATTGCATTGAGGGAGGTTGGTACACGCACCAAAGATCCCAAACTGTGCCACGAAAAAACACCGCAGACCATGATTGAGCCACCATGCCCTTGTACAGTTCCAGCCAGGCATGCAGGATCCATGGTTTCATGAGCCTGACGCCATATTCTCAGCCTCCCGTCGGCGTTAAGTAGTCGGAATCGAGACTCATCACTCCATGCTACTCGTTTCCAGTCCTCTATACTCCAGTCTCTGTGCTCTCTTGCCCAGGCAAGACATACAGCCCGATGGCGAGTATAGAGCAATGGTACTCTCGTAGGTCGACGGCTCCCGAAACCCATACGGTGAAGCGAGCGTTGGACAGTCCGTTTACTGACTGTACGACTGGCACCGTCATTAAACTGGGTGGTAATTTGAGCTAATGTTTGGCTTCACTGGCTACGTACAATACGCCTGAGCCGTCTCTCACCACGCACTGTCAAGGCTAATTGTCCTTTGCAGTTTGCCCGATCGCTAGTTTTTTTTCCACCATCCATGTCTTCTTGGTATACTCTTGACACTGTCGACCTTGACAATCCTAGCTGTCTGACGATTTCGGAAATTGAATGGCCCATGCGTCGCGCACCTACGATTTGTCCGCGATCGAAGGCGATCAGGCAGTTTACCCATACTGGCAATTCCAACGACTTATTCAGAACAACCACAGTACGCGCTATATAGGCAGTTACCACAGCGCCCTCACTTGCGCATACATGATGCGCAGCGCTACACAATTTGCATAGGCTTTGCTATCCCTAATTCAGTGGCACTTCAGTGTATATATGTACATACAGTGAACTTCTGTAAGGTGGCCAGTCACAGTGCTGATAAAAAGATGGCCGTTTTGAGGGGTAGACCTAAAGTTGCCGTTCTGCGGGGTGGCCGGCTAGAGAAGTTTCAATGTATATATGTTATGCTAAAAAGTATTTTAATTCCGTATCCTATACGATATTCCTGCCGTGACTATTACATTGTCCTCTTGTATTTAGGATTTTCCCCTTTTAATTTGTCTTCCTTTAAGGGGATAGTGGACCTTTCAAAACGATTTTTGAAAATTTTACCACAGAGATATGAAATTTTGTATATATATTCATTAAAGTATAACAATATTAAACACCTTATAAAATTTTATAAATATTTAAAGAAAAATATTTCATAATTAAAAAATTTACATTTAATTACCCTTCTTTAAAACGCTCCTTGCGACTCAATTTTAAACTTTTCCCCTTAATTTTTCATTTATGTTGCTTATAAATACTTTCTGAACAAAGTTATGTATTTTTTTGTACTTTCGTTGAATAGTTAATTTTTAGAAAATATTTTTATGCTTGTACTCTGAATTTTCGCGAAATTTTTGTACTTTTCTACACTAAAGTTAAACTTTTATAACCTAAATGACCTCGAATCCTAAAATGGATACATAACTTTATTTTGATGTATTACAGGAATCTTTATTATAAATTTCATAAAATTTCGTCAAAAATTGTGACGCGAGGAGCATTTTAAAGACTTGCAAATCTGAAAATTTCTCATTTTGAGAAAAAGTCATTTAAAAGATAATTTTTTATCTACCTTTAATACTTACTACTTACTCTAAAGCCACCAATTTTTCATTTTTCTTTTCACTACACATTTTAAATGTATTTCATTCCAATATTTACATGTTTTTAAAATATTAATACACCACCCCAAAAAAATTCAAATTTTTGCTCGATTTTTGGTAATTTGAAAGTCCACCATCCCCTTAAAAAGTTCTATCTCGTGAACTCTCAATTTGCACGTGTGTTCAGATCCTCTCAAGACCATGAGAAAATTTTGCTCTTTCTCTGAGCCTATCTTGCTAATTCGGACAAGTAAGCTTAATTCAACCTTTTGTTACATATTTGTGGTTTAGTCTGCTGAAATGAATCGGGTATAATTGGCATTTTTGCTACGTAGCACGGTAATAGAAACTATGGAGATGTTGCTGAGATGGGACGCATTGATGGCCTTCTGAGCCAGGATTTTTAATGGCTGAAGAATAAATGAGCGAAAAATAAAAGGACTGCTTCGGTTACTACTACAACAACTTTCTTGTGGTATTAAGGTAATGTCTCACTACAATAAGCCGGCGCGGATAGTTACCTCCGCGGGAAGATTCCAAGTGATTTCTAGCCCATTTTGCGAGTGTGACCTTCAATATTAGCTTGTAATTTAAGAGCGAAAAATGGGCGGCTAAATTGAAACTGATGAAAACGACGAAGAAGGATGGAATATTATGACGAAGTTAAGCGGTGTTACGTCTTGGCCCTTTTCGGGGGAAAAAGGCCACCCAAGCAAAAGCCCATCCCTTTGCAAATTCTTCCAGTTTCCAAGAAACGATCGGGGGTGGCTTCTGCAAACCCCCTCCCGCCGGCCAGCTGGCTGAGAAGAGACGCAGAGGTTTTTTGGGAAGCAAGGAGAGAAGGTGGCTGTATATTGAGCCTCGAATTTGTCCGTCGAATACGGTGCGGGAATGCGCCGTTGCGGACCGAGTGCCTGAAAATTTCCTCTCTCGACTCCCGATCATTCCTGTGGAGAGATACATCTCTGTTGAGAAACTTGTAGGAGATATTGTGGTTCCTATAGAACCTCGCATATGCAGAGGAGCCTAGACTCTCTGTTTTGTACATAGTGTACAGTTTTTTTATTTAATACAAGCTCTGTGTTACAAAATTGTCTCTCGTGTGTCTTCTTTTTCCACCGAGGACGTTACAGCGGATAAGACGGATACTAGATAAGACGGATTTCGACCCCTGTGGTGCTATATAAGCCGGAGCCGCACACTTCAGCCCGAATCCTAAATGGACCTGATCTGGAACTCCCGGCGAGGGGTCCAATTTTAAGTTTATTTTTATGTAAAAGAGTGCGTCTCATGGTCCGAAAAATACGGTAATTAAAAAATATGGTTTGAATTTTCTATAAATACATATGTTTAACATTTTATTTTTTACGTTAAAAAATATATGTGATATAATATTATTAAATAAGTGTCAAACATTCTTTCTAGACTATGCATAACATTGCTTCCATGCGCCTCTGCCTATCTGTGTGAGACTGGCTTCTCAAAATGATTAGCTTAAAAATCAAACAACAATCGAGACTTAACACGGAAAGATAATACGAGAGTAACACTCTCAAATATTTCACCAAATGTTAAACAGATATTATCTGAGTTCCAGGCTCACAGCTTCTCATTAATTTTTTTTCTATTTTAATTTGATAAATTAAACTAAGTTTATGATTTTCAATGTTTTAATAGGCAGCTTATAACTTTGAAATCCTGCTCTTTTTTAATTTTAATTTTCGTCCATTTTTACCTAAATGAAATACAAATGTATATCATTTTTTAAATATTATAACTAAAATTAAATATTTCAACAGAGCTAGATAAATATAGGAAGAATGTAGAGAAAAAATAAACAGAAATCAAGCACTTAGGGCTAACCCTGGTTTAGTTCCGTCACTACTACAGAATCTTACCTTATGGTGCGTAGAGCCCTAAGTGATTGATTTCTCTTTATTTTTTGTCTACATTCTTCCTATATTTATTTTGCTCTGTTGAAATATTTAATTTTAGTTATATTTGTCCCTTTTCAATGTGAGGATTTGTTGCAACTGCGCAATCTTTTATTGAAAAAATAAAAGTTTTCAACGCTAGGGTAGGTTTTCAGTTAATTTGTTTGGCAGTCTATGCCCACTTTATAGGTTTTAGATTGTGTTGAATTGTTTACATTATTATACTTTTTTAAATATTAGTCACACGAGACTTACCAAAAAAACAACTATTGAATATGACCAAGATATTTTTCTATTGTTAATTTGCCTAGTAGATATGTACCCAAAATCTACAGTTCTTCGAAAGTTTGTCGAAATTTGCTTATTTCTTTTGTTAACATTTCGAATAAGGGAAAAAAAAAAAAAAAAAAAGAGGCTACTACAGTCGAACCCCGTTATAGCGAACCCAGTATCAGGGCCGCCCAGAGACTTTACGGGGCCTAGGGCAAACTTCTGTTGGGGGCCCCAAGAAAAATAAAAAATGGAAAGAGACGACCCCTCTTTCCATTTTTTGGGGCCCCTCCGGCAGTTGGGGGCCTGGGGCAAAGTGCCCCAGTTGCCCCCCCCCTCTGGGCGACCCTGCCTGGTATATAGCGAACGAAAATTTTGCTCCGCCATTTTCCTATTGTACGTAATTTAATTAGTATTGTGTCAGTTTAATGTAATCGATTTTAGTCGATTTAATTCATTAATGATCATTTTTAATAGATTTTATCATTTTTTTAATACATCATTATTGAATACACATTGCAACTAATGAATTATACATTTTGTGAACTCTAGCATTTTTCTTAACGGTTCGGATATAGCGAACCACCGGATAAAGCGAACAAAACCTGTGGTCCCTTGAAGTTCGTTATAACGCGGTTCGACTGTACACAATTTTTTTTTATTGGTATCAAGAGATTTTTCATTTCAAGAAAGTGGGTATCGGTCGAAAAAAGTTTGCGTACTGCCATCTAACGAGTGGGATACGGTAAAAATACAACGATCTGGAGAACCAAGTTATTCAGATTAATGAAGACTTACTCCTTAAGGCTGCTGTGTACTAACCCTATTGGATTCGCTCACCTCAGTGTTAACCTATGGAGAAAATGTGTCAAAAGATTGCCGTCTTGGATTGAAAGTTTTTTGTTTAAATTTATTTATTTATTTTTATTTATTTTTATTTTTATTATTTTTATCTATATATAAATTGTACTCCGTAATAGAGGAAGAACACTTGGACATACTTTTCGTTTAAAAAATTGTAAATAATATTTTAAAATTTGAATTATTCTTTGAAAAAAATCTGGAGGGGCTTGGTGTTTTTCTCGCCTACATTTGAAACGCTAGTATCTTACGCTAGTAACGCTCACCTCAGTGTTAACCTATGGAGAAAATGTGTCAAAAGATTGCCGTCTTGGATTGAAAGTTTTTTTTTAAAATTAATTAATTAATTAATTTTTATTTTTATTATTTTTATATATATATAAATTGTACTCCGTAATAGAGGAAGAACACTTGGACATACTTCTCGTTTAAAAAATTGCAAATAATATTTTAAAATTTGAATTATTCTTTGAAAAAAATTTGGAGGGGCTTGGTGTTTTTCTCGCCTACATTTGAAACGCTAGTATCTCTTATGAAAAGGGCGCTGAAACGATTACCATTTAAACTTTCCTGTATGAGAGTGGGGAAGTTATTAACTGTTTTTCCAGCTAAAAATTACAATGGTAATACAACATCCCAGACGTTACGGCGGGGAAAGTAGCGGAACACTTGAAAGGGAAAAAGAGAGGCGGTGTGTGTGTGTGTGTGGGGGGGGGGGGGATATATTTTATGACCAAATTATATTTTCTGATGCGAAAAATGTTCATCAAACAAACTCCGCCATTAAATTAGATTTTCTTGAAAAATGCGCTATTTGTAATAATTCCTCTGTTTCAGAGTATATTTGTTTTAGAGTATCTATACTTTTTACAAACGTATTTTGCCCGACGAAATTTTTTATTGCATTCAAGGGCTTTTTATCTTTCTAATTGTGCTTAAATTTTATTCCTGTCGTACTTAAACCCGAGAGATAATTATTTCAATGCTTTTTTTATTCTTTTTAATGAACTGGAGTTAGTTAGATTTCATTTTTAGCAATTTTTCTGAAAAATTTCGATTTTTAAAATTATTATTCTATTTGAAGTATCCTACTGCAAAATTTTTGCTTAAAATGCCTGAAAAGTTTGTAGACATATTTTTAAATTATCTGACCCGTTGTGTCACACTCTATAGTTTATGCAGAATTCAAGACAATCTCGATATAACATCTTAATGAAGTTTTCTTGTTTAATATTTTAGTTTGATAAGTAAATCCAATCGTGTTAATCATAATGTCGTAAGTAATCATTCCTTATTATTTCCAGAAGCAAAAAATACTTTTTATGACGGAAGTTTTAAATTTTCTATTAATTTGGAATTCGATTATTTTTCTAGCACCATTTTTCTGAAAATAATATAGCGTTGCTGTATATGAGGATTTTCCTTTCTGTCTACAGATGACATCCATGAAATTTAAAACGGACATATATTTCGTTCAAATTTCAGGATCTATGAAATGCGATTAATTTTGGGTGAAAGAGCCATTAACCAAAGTTCGCATTTTTATCGTTGCTTAGTGGTATCTCCCTCCAAATCTGTAAACCTCTGAATTTTAATTTTGTATTGAGGGTGATCGATAATTTACGCTTTTCTTTAAAGACTACTGTAGAATGATATATTTAATAAGAATATTAGGGCCCGTGTCTAGAACGGAGATGGGCACGTTAAATCCGTAGACCGGAAAATCCTTCTATGAGGTCAGTGGGTGGGGAAGTTACGTTCCCCCAAGATATTGCCCCTAGGGGGTGTTCAGTCAAAATTGTGGTGGCTCCTAGTAAATTGTGATGACTCCAATTCGTGTGGTTTTATCATAAACCAGATCCGCACTACTCTAAGCGCACTACAAAGCCTATATGGACCTTGTCTGGAACTTCCTATGGACCTTGTCTGGAACTTCCGGCCAAGGGGGTATTAGGAACAACAATAAAAGAACACTAAAAAAAACAAAGCTTAAAATGTCTCACCTATCAAATATAACCTTTTTCTGTTTTGTGCTCTTCTAAGTATGTAGACATTCTCAAATGGTTCTTAACACTGTTTATTTTAGCCACTTCTCATCTATTTAGACCGCACTTAAACAATTTGAAATTTTGGTTAAAAAAATTTAAGTCGAAGTTTACAGCACGTTTAATTTTTTATGCATCTGTTCTATTTTGATAAATCTGGTTATATTTGCATATTTTTTCTCGTTTTTCTGCATAGAGAATGTTCCATAAGAATTTTTTTTGAGATTAATAAAATTTTTAATTCCTACGGGGAGATAAAATTATCAGTTTCTTTCAGAGCACTTTTTTCTTCGGGGAAAATGTTTTTAATATTTTCCTCTGTAAGTCAAAAATTCTGAAGACAGGTTAATGAAAATAGAACGCTAAAAGGAACGCCGTAACACATTTCTTGGAGATACCTTTAAAGAAATTTCAGATATATCCTTTTAAAGTTGGCAAACCGGGTTAAACTCTCATCCGATATAAAAAAACAGATGTACAGCTTGGTCCATCGATACAATACAACATAAAAGTATTTTATCTTGCCATATAAACATCGAAGAAACGTACGGTTTTGTGTTAGATGATTCTCATATTGCTGTAGAATGTTTTAAACCAAGAATATAAAAATGAGCTTTTTTTACGATTTTTGAGCATCGGACCTCTTTAAGTCATAACAAAATGTGAATATGATTACGTAATTCAAATAATTTCTAAAAAGCGTCATGCGTTCATTAAAAGAATGTAAATGCTCATCTACGTCATTAACCATCGCGTCCAACATATACTTCACCCTTCCGAACGAGAAAGCTGCCCAAAATCTTCCGAAAAAAAAAATAAATAAATAAATAACTCAAATATCTTTTGGCACTTCTCTCGAACGCGGTAATATGACTTCACAGCTCGTTGGGGATGGGCCTGAGAGATCCCGCTTGGAGCGCGAAACAGCTGAGAGGGAATTAAAAATAGACGTCTGTGGTGCGCAGTCTCTCGGTATGAGTCGGGAGAAAATCGTCTGCTCGTGACAGATGTTTTCCGAGTTCAATCGATGGGATAGAATTTTTATCGTAAAACTTTTTTCCTTTCATTGTCTGCGAAACAAGAAGTCTGACACGAGATTTTTATGTCTAATTTTGATGTACTAACGTTTAGGAAAAGTGAATGGAGTGCGCCAGAAAGCTAAACATTTCGCAAATTAGGCGTAAGGTTAGAAAGAGAAGCTCTCAAAATATATATCCGGGCGTGCAGCTTACAAATAAGGCGTAAACGTATGCACATAAACTTGTGCGTGACTTTTTCGAGTATATCGAGTAACTTTTCGTACTCTTATGGGGGTATTTATGGGATATTCGTATTTATGGGTTTTTATCAATTACTAGTTGATTAATTATTTAACTTTTTTTACACATAGGTAAAATAAGACATGTAAATTTTGTTTTGGGGCACTTCTTCAATTGTTGCTGGTTTTGGTACGGCATTTCAAATACATATTATGTTTTATAGTATATGTTCTGCACCTCGTGAAATAATTTTTCCACTCATGTTGATCCTCCACTCAGAAATCATCCTCTTTTCATAATATATAACATGCTTAAATAAAATTTATATTATGCTTTACTTCTGCTGCATTCCAGTTTCGTTTTGAATGTATCTCATAGGGATTAAATTCACTTACATAAATTATATGATTCTTTACTGTTGTTCTTAGATTGTCATCTTTATCTGTTTATATAGGTATGCTAGGGGGGGGGGGACCCCTCTATAACCCCTGATCCCGTTGGTGGTTAATTCCCTTTTCTGTCTATTCATTTTTTTGTGCATTTGAAAAAATGATGAAAGATTAGCGAGAATATTAACTGGGGGCTACATTTATTGCCCTTTCTATTTATTCATTTTTGTGCAAATCAAAGAAATAATGAAAAATTAGCGAGCAAACCAAATGTTATACGAAAACGTAACGTGAGAACGTTATAGATTTGAGCTAATTATTTTGTATGTGTAGTTTAGTGTTTTTTCTGTGTGTGTGTGCATGTCCTCACACTTATATGAACGTTTTGTTATTTATTCATTGTTAGGGTATTTTTTAGAATTTAGTATCTATTTTTTTTTGGGGGGGGAGGGGGATTTACTTAGTTATTTAAAGACATATTAGGTATTCTTCCAACATTTAATAACTTATATCCAACATCATTTTTTCTTTTTCTTTCTTTTTTAACGTAGGATTACGTTCCTCCATAACGGTCCTCCGGAAAGGAAAATTTCAGATGCTAAAACCGTCTGTCCGTACCTCACAAGTTATAATTTTGGCAGCGCGCCAAAACCCAGTCTGTATCGCTTGGACAAGCAGTAAACAGTTAAACAGAAAAGTACCAAAATGCATCAAAATTTTGACATACATATATGTATATATAGATACATATAGACATAACACATACATACATATATGCATACAAATGAGGTAAGTAACGGCAGGTAATCCTACGTTAATAATCCGTGGTAGTTTCATTAGAAGAGACTACCTCAATTTAAAAAAAAAAAATTTTTAGTGTGTGTGTGTGTGCTTCTTTGTTTATTTACATTTTCGTAATTTTGAATGGTTTGTTTTTACATGTAAGGTTTGAACGTTCCAAGCAGTTCCTATTTATAGCTACACCCTTTCTAATGCAGGTCGGATTTTCTGACCCTTGTATGCCTTTCCATTCATTGTTAGTCGGGATTTAACCGTGGTAAACCGGCGATTATACTGGATTAAAATACGACAAAAGCAGGAGTTGATGTAGTCGATCCAATGTGCAACTATTACACGGTATCTCGCATATCACGAAGATGGACAATCTCTTTGTTTGTCCTTAGATCCAATAAACCGGGCAGTTTTGAAATAAGGCGATTGTATCTGCATTATTTGGCCATTAATTATAAATATATCTCAATATTATCAACATTTTATATCTTGTCATAAAACGCAGAATTATTATTTTCAATTTGAAAAAAAAAGTCTATTACAAAAGGAATAATCAACGTTAAAAGAGACGTTGCACTTTGTGCCACGCGCACCTGCTGGTGTTCCAAACATTGGCGCGCCCGCTGAAGGGTTAAAGAAAATTATATATATAATAGCCGTTGTCTCTGTATAACACTTCCGAGCTGTACTCATCTTTCAATTGAAGCCCTCGGTAAACAAACAGCCGGTTAGGCTTAATTTCAATTTCAGATGTGGATCAGAATTTTTTCTTACCTAAAAACTAATATCTTCTCCATCAAATCACATTTGTTCAGCCTATTTTTCTATAAAACATTCAGAACAAAAAAAAAAAAAATTTGGATGTTTTTAGCTGTATATTTAACAGTTTTTAAAAATCTGTTTACTTTTGCGATGAATTCTGAAAGTAAACAAACTTGAATGTGAATGAATCAAGTAGCTCAAGTATTCATATCGCGTAGTGAGCTGTAAAAAACAGGATGGCAGTCTACTACTCCAATCGCATGAAAAACTAAATAAATAAAAAAAAATGAAAGGGTTTGCTTTTACAAGGTGTGGATTAAATGCAATATTGTTAGATAATTCGGGATATTTTTTAACTTTCATATACTTTTTTCATTATGACGTCATTATTAGTATTATGACGTCAAAATGACAGGTTACCTTCTAGTTTATATAGATTTGTCGAACCACTGTTCGTTAGGATTCCCACCTTTAAGTTGTTTATAGCTAGGTCAAGTGGGAACAAATTCAAGATGGATTCATTTCAAAGGTTTCTATCTTTAAGTCTTATTGACCTCTCTACAGCCTGCATTTTTACATGCATATACATCTGAATCTATATTTCGACACCAGAATACAGATAATTCTGGGAAATGTCATTCAGTGTGTTAAAGCTTTACTTTATGCAGTGTCCGTTTCATGAATAATAAATCCACGAAGACATGCATGCGAAATTAAATGTGTTTCTAACAGTTCGAGGTTCTATTAATTAGTCCTGGTAGTGTGACAAATTAGGCGACTTGTTCTTAGAAGCCCCGAGTTCGAATCCTGGCATTCAAAGATGTTTCCAAGAGAATATTTTGGGTGCCATCAGAAGTTGTACATCATCAAGAGTTTTGTCGTCCAACAATTTTATGTGACTTCACAGGTTGGACGCAGTCTCCCTGGAACAAAGTAAATATATAGTGGAACAAAGTACTAGTGGAGTCCCTTTGTATCAAAGAGCCATCGGTGCTGTTAGTGGTAGCAGGGCTGCCCAGAGATTTTACGGGACCTGGGACACAGTGACGTAGCAAGCATAACTGGCGCCCGAGGCACGATACCTTTTTGGCGCTCCCCTTCCGAAAAGCATATAGTAATATAATATATAGAATTAGTGAAAAGGGCCATTTGGCGCCCCTCTGCGATTGGCGCCCAGGGTATGATAGACCCCCTTACCCCCCTCTCGCTACGCCACTGCTGGGGCAAACTTCTGTTGGGAGTCCCAAGAAAAATAAAAAATGGAAAGAGACGAAAACATACATTCAAATTAAGTTACTCGTACTTAAAATTTTGTTACATGAATGATTAAAATAATTATTATATTTCATTGCACTGCTCTCCTGTTATATTCTCCATTAAATATAACAATATGTATAAAAAAAACTAACATTTAATTACATCCAACAACTTAGTAATGCAACAGATATTTAGATTATCAAATGAGATGTTATAAATAAAGGCCTTGAAATCCTTCGACTATAATAAAGGTTACTATAACAAAAGATAGAGTGATAAATTTAAAACTAAAAAGAAAACTGAAAATAGTTGAATTTGAACGATTTTAAAAGTTAAAGGAGTAAAGGTCTGCTGAATATCTAAATAAATGACAGTCGTTAGCTTCCCTCCACGAAGCTTTTTTTGCTATCTATTTTAGTACTTAGTACTGTCGTCAATTTATTAGAGAGAATGTAGTTTTATAGGAATTAGAACTAAACATATATATTTTTCATTAAAACTAAATCGCGTATTTTTCAGAAGACTATTTTGGAGTAAGAGAAATCTAATTAATCGAATATTTTATTTTTATTTATTTATTTATTTTATTCTTTTTTTTGGAAGGGGAGGCTTTTTTCAGGAGATTATTTTGAATTTTGAAGTACGGTACAAGTTTCAGAATTTTCTTTCGAATGAAATCTAATAAATTAATTTATAAAATTTTTTGGGGGCCCCTCCGGCAATTGGGGGCCTGGGGCAAAGTGCCCCAGTTGCCCCCCCCCCTCTGGGCTGCCCTTAGTGGTAAAGAAACCCTTAGTGGTAGTTGAAAGCCCTTAGTGGTAGTTGAAGAGAAAAATTCGAGTTTTTTAATCTTCTGATTTTGTTTATAAAAATGTAGAAATAACCTTTATTACAGCATTTGAGTATTTTTTAGTGCTGAAAACTTTATAATACCCCGTTACTCCACGCGCTAAGTAAAGTACAGTGGTTCCTAACTTTTTGTTCATCAGGGACCACTTGTCAAAAAAATAATAATAATTCTTTGGGGATCCTCTCCCAACCAGTCCTTTTAGAGGCAAAAATGCGTTTATTTTCTGAAGAAAAAAGCTATTTTGATAAAAAAAAACTTTAATAAAAAGTGACAAATAATCTTAATAAGAATAACAAATTGAACGTAAAAGAAAACTGAATAGTAAACATAAAAACCTACGAAAGCTTACAAAATCATACGTGCCAAGTGTTCCGTAAATAACGTATTCGTTCCATTTTTTAAGCTTTGTTACGAAAATACGTTTTCAAGCAAAAATATCCCGTATTTTTACTTCCCTAGCACCATCGCTTTTTCCCCCTTACATCGCGTTTTCGAGGTTCCCCTCCTAGCAGCTTACACTATACAAAAACTTCCTGGACAGCAAGCAGCTGCTACAACATTAGAAAGAAAGAGAAAGTCAACATCATGTGCTTCACCTAAACTAATAAAAAAAAGTAAAATCAACCTCATTTGCTTCACCAATACCAGTAAAAAAATTTAAATTAATGTCAAGTCCTTCACCCAACTCTGTAAAACAGTTAAAACCAACCTCATGTGCTTCTCAAAAATCAGCAAAAAAAGTAAAATCACTTGCAGAGTCACCATCATCTACCAATCTATACTTATATATAAAGAGAGAGCGATTTTGTACGTGGAGGGTAATCGCCTGAACCACTGCACCTATTTGAAAAATTCTTTCACTGTTTGAAAGGTACATTATTCCAGATGGACTTAGGCTATATATTATGTATATCTGATCATCTATACTTATATATAAAGAGAGAGCGATTTTGTAAGTGGAGGGTAATCGCCAGAACCACTGCACCTATTTGAAAAATTCTTTCACTGTTTGAAAGGTACATTATTCCAGATGGTCATAGGCTATATATTATGTATATCTGATCATCTATACTTATATATAAAGAGAGAGCGATTTTGTACGTGGAGGGTAATCGCCAGAACCACTGCACCTATTTGAAAAATTCTTTCACTGTTTGAAAGGTACATTATTCCAGATGGACATAGGCTATATATTATGTATATCTGATCAGTAGAAATAAAGTTAGGGGCTTAATCCTAACAATCTCCATTGTTACCGCTACTGTCCTCTACCGCTTTTTGTGCCGAAGTTTTCAACGATCCTTAGCGTGGTGCTATCGCGGTGGGCTTCTGTTCTGACGATAGTGGTTCGAACCTAGCCGTTCTCCGGCACACCTTTTTCTTTTAAAAAATTAACTTTAATTATTTACTAACGTAATATTAATTTGAATATTATTTTAGGAATATTATTTGAAAAAAATTTTAATATTATTTTTTAAAAAAATTCTTTACTTAAAATCCTTTTTTTATTTTTGTATTTTTATTTCATCTCTTAACCTCTCTCTTTTAAAAAATTAACTTTAATTAATAACTAACGTAATATTAATTTGAATACTATTTTAGGTGCTTAAAATAATTAAAAATACATACTTTACTTAAAAATTTTTTTTATTTTTGAATAAAACTACGGTCTCAAGCACACCTCTTTCTTTTAAAAAATTAACTTTAATTAATAAATAACGTAATATTAATTTGAATATTATCTTAGGTGCTTAAAATAATTTTAAATAAATTCTTTACTTAAAATCCTTTTTTATTTTTGTATTTTTATTTCATCTCTTATGCTAATTTTGGGGTACCAATGTGTATCTATACTTCTATAATAATATACAAAGAGAGAGAGCAGATTTTGTATGTGGAGGGTAATGTACAACTTTTGTACATTAAAATGTACCTTACATCTTTTCCTTTGTCAACCGCAGTCAAGTAACCATAGCAACACCCTTTAGCTTACGGGGTCCGTTTTTCGAAATCGCTCTTTACAACGGGAAAATGTTATCTACTTCCTATCCCCATTTTACGTGGGGGACATTCAGCGTGGGTGGTCAGGGGAAAGAGTGGTTAATTGCTTTCTTACTATTGAAGAAGAATTTCAATAGTAGTTCATCGGCACCCCGTGCCTCTTTCATCTCTCAAAAGGCTGAAAATGGATGAACCGCGGGTGAACCGCCCTTCTGATGTCTCTCGCCTGAAAAGAAATAGCCTCTAGCTAGAACGACAAAAGATTATTATTCAGTCCTTTTCGGCAAGATTGACCCTCCGTTCCCAGAATGTCACCCAATTGTTCTTTGGGGGCAAAGACGTTAGGAAAGTCACAACGAAGTGGAATTCGAGACTATATCTCTGCCGACATCACACCGTATTTTTCGTGAGTATGTGCTTCGGATATATGCTATCCCACCCCGTAAGGAAAAGGTATAATATTTTTAAGATTCAAGTAGAGGAGGTATTGATAAATACAAAAAGGATTTTTGAAACTGGCAACGTTAAAGGGTTTATTGGAGAAAACTACATTTGGAACTACGCTTTTTATTGGACATTTAAGGTAAAAAAAGATTTACAATTTATTGGCTATCAACTGGAAATTTCATGGTATAATATTTTGTTCAACCCGGACAAAGTCGGGACGGGTCGCTAGTAATAATAATAAACGCATATTGCAGTGGGACGAAAGAATTTTTCTTACACTAAGCTCAAATCTTGATCATGCTTTAGCATTTTTTGTGAAAAATGTGATTGTCATTTATGAAACATATAATGTGATGTTTTAAAGTGAAGAGCCGAAAATTCACAAGATGAGAAGAGAGCTATGGAATTTTTTTGAATTGTTGGTTAGATTTAGGAAAATATCTGTCACAACTAGCTCGAAATGTGTATTTAATGTGAAATTTGATGTATTTAAAAATCAAAAGGATGATAAAGATTTAGTTATAGGATCCGAAACATCAGAATTCGCCAAAGAATTGTCTGAAAGCGATATTTTACAGTTCTATTCTTGTGTTAGAAAATATTATACAACATCTTGTTGCTCTTTTTTTTTTCAATTCTGTCGCGCGCTGTGTTCCTTATTTTTTTCTTGGGAGGTTGGCAGCTATGCAAAATGAACGAGATTTTTTCAGCTTGCATTTGCTTTACTAGCTGTAAAATTGCCGCGATGCTACGAAATAGTTGTGACGCAACGGGTCCGCGTCACAGAAAATATATAAGAAATTTTTAAGCTGAACAAGTACTTTTTCGTACTCAAAACGTCAGAACACTGGAGGAAATATAGGAATTATTTGAATTTGAACAAAAAAAATTGGGAACTAAAAATTTTTTAGCTCCCAGTTTTAATAAATTGTTTCAATTCACGGTCGTTTTGAAACGATGAAACCAATCTTTTTTTAATTTTTATTATAACGTAGGATTACGTTCCTCCATAACGGTCAACGGTAAAGTTAAAATTTATGACGCTAAAATCGTCGTCGCGAGTTATAAATCAAGAGTGGCAGAGTAGACATATGTAACTAATTTTTATTACCATCGACCTATTCTGCATAGGGTTATCACTCATCCTGCCCTTCGTATGTAGGAATTTTATTGTTTAAAAAAAAAAATAAGCAACGATAAGTAATCCTACGTTAATAACCCGCGGTAGTTTCGTTAGAAGAGACTACCTGAATTTTTTTCTTTGTATCACTCCTGACCCCGCGGACCACTGCTTGGGTTCTCTCGGACCACCTGTTAGGAACCACCGGTACAGTGGTACTTGTAACTCCCTTCCAATAATCTGGTCATTTTCAACCTCGCGAGCAAAAAACGTCGCGTGGAAGTCTATAAAAAGGGTGACCGAGTTTGCGGCTTTCCAGTTTTCATTCCCTAATGAAATTCCGCTCGCGAGGAAAACCGCATCCAAAGACAATGGAAATTCATTTGGCGAAGAAAATGGTCCTGACTTCCTTCCAAGGTGGCAACGGTCCGGTGGCCAAGCGAGAAGCACCTGTTACCTTCAGTGGCCTACATGTAAAGGTGGGTGGGTGATATCTTATACCTAAATCTCCAGACTTCGTAGGGGGTACATCCATAAAGGAAAATGACCTTAAAGGAAGTCCGATGCACAGATTAAATTTTTGTTTATTTACACTTATTTTTTAGCAATTTTTTTTCGTGTGTCTGTATACTCGTATAAAGGTCATCATGCATTCACAAACAATTGAATAATTTGAAATTTCGTTTAAAAAAATCTTAATTCAAAATTTAAAACATATCTTCCAAGTCAGAAGTTCTGTTTGCATGATTCTTTCACTGTTTTGCTCCAGAAATATATTAAAATTTGTATTCGGGAATTAAAAAAAAATATTTATATAATTTTTGATCACTTTTAAGGAACAAACAAAAAACATTATTAATATTTGTTTCAAGGAAAGTATTTTTAGAATTTTTCCTCTCAGTTAAAAGTCTTGCAGGCAGTTAAATCAAGATATAAAAAAAGTTTCTCCATGCCAAATTTCGTAGCGATTCCTTGCCCAGAAATTTGAGGTATATTTCTTTAAAGATGGAAAATCACGAAATGTTCCATAGGGAGATAGTTAGGAGAGAAGTTCTAAATTTTTTTTCAATTTAGAAGCATTTGATTGAAGTTCAAGGTTCTACGGTAGTTACAGTTTCAAAAGAGAATGGTTTGTTATGAAGCAAATGAATTGTTCCGATATTTACATATTTGCGGGCATTTTTATTTTTAAAAAAATTGTTATAGAAAACCTGTACAGAGTTACGTATTTTTTTTCAACAGTCTAGGAATGTATATGGAATGCGAATATTTTATTGTTAATCATACTTTAAATTTCGGAGGCATCGTTTATGATAGCGAATTGTTAATCCCTTTATGTAATTACTAGCTTTATATACCCGGCGTTGCACGGGTGAACCCTTAATAAAGCTTACTTGTATGATATGTATATTTGTATTTTATGGCAATCTATACCCCTCTCCACTGGTCATCATCCCATCAGCATATTATAATAACCCCCCCCCCCCTCCCCATTCTAATGTCAGCATTAAAATGTTTCTTTCAATTTTGATAACCCACTGGATCCCGGCCCTTCGAGGAGTTTGAGGGCTTCCCCGTAAACCCTTGTGAAAATCGCCGGTTTCATAAACAAAGAATTACCTGACGTTGCCCAGGATAATAAAAATGAATGGAGTTAACCTGAGCTCTAGATGTATACGTACTAACAACCGAAATATATACAATTCACACACACACACACACACCTTTCCACACTTCATTTAATTAAGATTGATCTCTCTCTTTTCTCCTACCACCAATTTGGTGTTCAAAATGGTGATATATAGGAAATATAAATTATTCGATTGTTCCTAGCAATTTTTTCAAAATCTAAAGCGAATGTCGAAAAATCGTGACATTGATCGTGTTTGTTACATTTAATCGTGTTTCTTACATTTTAAATCAAGAATCTTATGGATATCTGTTTCCTTCTTTGAGATATGACGGAATATGTAAAAAACACGTAAAAACACGTTTAGCCCCCCTAACCCCGTGGGGGCCAAATTTTGAAAAATCCTTAAATTGGTTTTTAGGTATTCATATTCCTTAGATTTTAAAGCAAGAATCTCATGGATATCTGTTTCTTTCTTTGAGATATGAGGTAATATGTAAAAAATACGTTTTGCCCCCTCCCCCCCATGGGGGGACCGAATTTTGAAAATCCTGAAATTGGTTTTAATGTATTCGTGTTCCTTACATTTTAAAGCAAGAATCTTATGGATATCTGTTTCTTTCTTTGAGATATGAAGGAATACGTGAAAAACACGTTAAGCCCCCCTCCCCGTCCCCTGGGGCCAAATTTAAAAAAATCCTGAAATTGGATTTAAGGTATTCGTGTTCCTTACATTTTAAAGTAAGAATCTTATGGACATCAATTTCCTTCTTTGAGATACGAAAGAATATGTAAAAAACACGTTTTGCCCCCCTGCCCCCTCTTGGGGGGCGATTTTTGAAAAATCGCTTCTTAAATGACGCCTTCAGCCCAAAAGTAATAAGCTCTTAAAATTTGATATCTGTATCTCCAATAGTTTTTGCTGGGTGTTGATTCCTTTATATATATAGATAAAACACGTAAGAACACGTTTAGCCCCCCTCTCCCCCTTGGGAGACGAATTTTGAAAAATCCTGAAATTGGTTTTTAGGTATTCATGTTTCTTACATTTTAAAGCAAGAATCTTATGGATATCGATTTTCTTCTTTGAGATATAAAGACATATGTAAAAAACACGTTTTGCCCCCCTCCCCCCCTTGGGGGGGCGAATTTTGAAAAATCCTGAAATTGGTTTTTAGGTATTTATGTTCCTTACATTTTAAAGCAAGAATCTTATGGATATCTGTGTTCTTCTTCGAGATATGAAGGAAAATGTGATAAAACACGTAAAAACACGTTTTTTCCCCCCTCCCCCCCTTGGGGGCCTAATTTTGAAAAATCCTGAAATTGGTTTTTAGGTATTCATGTTACTTACATTTTAAAGCAAGAATGTTATGGATATCAATATCCTTCTTTGAGATATGAAGGAATGTGCAAAAAACACGTTTTGCCCCCCTCCCCCCCTTGGGGGGCGAATTTTGAAAAATCGCTTCTTAAATGACGCCTTCAGCACAAAAGTAATAAGCTCCTAAAATTTGATATCTGTATCTCCAATAGTTTTTGCTGGGCGTTGATACGTGTATGTATATATGTATATATAAGTCAGGACTTCTTCCTTTATAGATATAGATATAGATTAAACGTTTGTCACTTGGAGAAACGTTTAATTGACAAAACGTTTACAATATAGACGTTTACAATATAAACGTTTACAATTGACAAACGTTTATAGATACACATTGGTATCTCAATTTTAGAGTAAGAGATGAAATAAAAATACAAAAATAAAAAAAGGATTTTAAGTAAAGAATGTTTTTTTAATTATTTTAAGCACCTAAAATAATATTCAAATTAATATTACGTTACTTAATAATTGTGTGCACGGCCGCCATCTTGGATTTTTTTGCGCCAACTTGGCGATTTTACCGTGTTTTGAGGAGTGGAAAAATTCTCGCCAATGTGTTTTAAGCGGTGTTTTCAAAACGCTGGACTTTGAATTTTTTTAAGTTTTTTTAATAAAAAACACCTGTCTAAATTATGAAACTTACAAAAAATTTTTGAAAAATCATTTAAACGTTGGACTTAGATTTATTTTTGGGTTTTTGATAAAAACCACTTTTTTCTGAAAAAATCATTCTGAAATATTGGAAATTTTGGGTTTTTCTTTTAGCTTTTTTAATAAAAGCGACCTTTTTAAATTGTGAAACTTAGAAATATTTTTGAAAAATCATTTAATCGTTGGACTGAGATTTTTTTTTGTCATTTTTAATTAAAAACTACCTTTTCAAATTATGATCCATATGAAAAATTTGGTCAAATGAATTTTACTTACAGATAAAATTTCAATGTCATCTATTCAGTTTGCCCTAACTCTTTGACTAATAGCAATGAATCACCAAAATATTATGCTAATATATTGTTAATTAGAAAAAAAATACAGCATTTTCGTACCACCTAAATAACTTGCAATTTAAAAATTATCTAAAATTCAGCTTTGAAAAATGTAAAATAATTATGAACCCATAAATTTATGGTGAGTAACCAGATCCTCTCTCTCTCTCTCTCTCTCTCTCCATTGTGGTAATGAAATTTTACTTCAGATTTGACCTTAACCAAATATTTGGTGCATACAATAAAATCGGGACAAGGATTATTTGACCATTTATCCTGCTGTGTTGGAAATAAGACAAAAAAACCCTTTTACTATACCAATAACTTAACCTTAACTAACTTTTTAACCTAGGTTCCTGGGGAGAGAGAAGTTGAACTTCAGTTATTTAAATTTATTTGTAATCCACTACAACTTGGAATTATAAAATATTTTAAAATATATTGTATTTAAAATGTATACTGAATTTTACATTTTACGAAAAAATGATGGCAGACAATTTTTACTTCAAATAAATGAAATGGTGTATCATTATAGTATACTAATTGACAATCGATAAACAAAATTAAAAGCAACTTAAATTTAATAAGTTAACGAAAAACTGATAATGGATTCAAAAATTTTCAACAAAAAGACTCTTAGTTTTAAAAATAATTTACTCTTTTGAGTATAGTCAATTTGACTCAGATTTCCAGGTCAAGGCCAAGATCTGACCTAAAATTATTATACTGTAATTAAAAGATCACATCAGAAATAACTGTTTGATCTTAAAATTAGAGAATTTGACATTGGGTTATTTTTACCAGAACGCAATAATTATCGCCATGCGAAATGCGCCAAACCCTGGCGGAAAAATCCAAGATGGCGGCCGTGCACACAAATCCAGAGTATCCCCCCTAACTTCATTTCTACTGATCAGATATACATAATATATAGCCTATGACCATCTGGAATAATGTACCTTTCAAACAGTGAAAGAATTTTTCAAATAGGTGCAGTGGTTCCGGAGATTACCCTCCACGTACAAAATCTGCTCTCTCTTTATATATTAGTATAGATAAACTATTTATTTTCGTGTATCGTGCATCTTTCAGAAAGGTTTATTGGAAAGATTATTAACTAAAGATTCATAAATGATATTTGTTATTTTATTGATTTACTCTTATAAATTTTTAAATACATTTACACTTAAGCGAAATGAATTTACTATTATTGATGTTTCTTTATTATACTAAAAATAGTAGTTTAGTTTATTTTCTTCATTTTTTTTTCATTTTATTACATTGAATTAATTTAACCTCAGCTGATGCCGGTTGAATGCATTGCCTTCACGGTTGTTTAATAATTCACTTTATAATTTTTTTTAGATATGTAATGGAACTATGGGCTAAAAAGACACTCCACTGCAGATATATATATATATATATATATATATATATATATATATACAAGGTGTCTCAAAAACCTTGACACATTTTAAAAATTTCTATATAAAAAAAGTACTCATGGTAGGAACTAGAAATTCACATACGTGTTACCTTATATATTATAGTTTTTTTTAGTATAGTCAATAAATTTCAATATATGTTCCTTTTGTGGCACGGAGAATATCCAGTCGTTAATCCATTTCAACCCATGTGCATTCCAAAATGGATTCCGTAACACATGAAATTGCAGCAGTTATGCGTTTTTTTTTTTGGAGTTCTTTAAGACTGTCCACTTTTGTTGAATAAATTTTGCCTTTCACAAATCCCCAAAGAAAAAAGTCAAGAGGTGTAATGCCTGGAGATCTAGGCAGCCATTGTATGGGACCATCTCGTCCAATCCACCTGTTTGGAAATTCCTCATTTAGAAAGTCTCGTACAATCATACCCCAATGAGACGGTGCACAGTCTTGTTGCCAGATGATTTTGGGATGTAAATAAGAAATTTGTAGGACAGCAAACATTTTACAACTTTTACAGCCATTTTACAACTTTCGCTTTCACGGAACACCTAGCGCTCTCTGTTGAACACATAAAAAAACTCTTATATATGCGGTAACACATCTGTAAATTTCCAGTTCCTACCTTGTATACTTTTTTTATTATAAATTTTTAAAATGTGTCAAGGTTTTTTGAGACACCCTGTCTGTATATGTAGGTATATATATATATATATATATATATATATATATATATATATATATATATATATTTATTTATTTATTTATTTATATATATATATATATATATATGAAGGAGAGAGTAGTTCTATGCTTTTGTCTGTGTAACACCCGTTGCGCTTGTGATATAAAAACTGAAAGAATTATGGAAATTTAAAACATCCCGTGAACTGATGATCGTCTTGTACCTACGCATTTAATGAAAACCACGCATCTATGAAAAGGATGCACTGTCTTCGAAAAATCTCTCCGACTGCCGTTCCATCTCGTACTCTTGCCTGCCTTAAAATCCATAGATCCTCGCGTTCCATGCTTTTCCGCTTAGGTCATCGGGAAGAAAAGGGGTGTGTGGTTTTCCTTCGCGCGGCTCGAAAAACCGACCGCACCCATGGATGGAAAAAGCACCTTTTAGAAGTACATCATCGTCTCGCAAAACGTAATACCTTGTGAGGGTTACGCCCCGGTGTCCTTAGCGAGGGAAGAAAGGGATCCGCTGTAATGAACCTTGCTCGAATATATGTTGTTGGGAGAGTGGGCGAGTTGATGTATACCTGAATGGCCATCGTGATCTACAGAAAGGATCGTGCTGTGTTACCTGGTCGATCGCTTTACTCTGCCCGGTGGCTATCATTGGATTTCTTAGAATTTTGCATTTCGAAAAAATAGTTTTCATGGCTTATAAAATACTACTAAGCATCTAGAATCAAATAACCTAAACTGCATATTTCCACGATCATTATGTTGCCAGATACAGCATATTTTTGCAATACTGTATGAGTACTGCTGTATATCTGGGCTTTTATTTGTATTAATTTATATAGGAATAAAATTATTCATGATTATCTATCTTTACTAAGATATATAGCTTAAAAAGAAACCTATTTTTACTTAGATATAGCTAAAATTCTTTTAAAGGTATGTCTGGTAAATTCTGCACTGCGAAACTTTGTTTTATTTTCATAGAACTGTTCAGGATGTTTGTGTCAGAATAAAAGTTTTGAAAAATGTTTTTGCCCGAAACAAAAATTACCCTAGAAAAAAAATCTTTTAATCCTGAAGTGGTTAATAATTTTGAAAAAAGAGATTTTTTTGAAGACACACGGTTTCGAAACCATGTATAAAAAAAAAATCATCAAAAAGCGCCAATTGTTCAGCAGATATATAAAAGACTAAACATACTTTAAATTTTGAATCTAAATTTTTTTAAAGCAAATTTTGAAATTTTTCAAATACGTCATGATCGTTATAAACTGATATATTTGAAGAAATAAACTCATTGCAAACTGTATGGGAAACCCAAAATCAAATTTTTGCATTCTGGACCCATTTAAATTAGTTTTAGAACTTTGAATGTTTTCAAGTATTCTTGAATTGTATTTTTAGTCAGCTATAAACTATGATGCATATCAATATTTAAACTGACTTATGAACTCATGTAAATTTATTAGGAACAGGAATTTTTAATAAATGAAATAAATAAACTCGAAAGCGAAACATTGGGTTCGGAAATTGTGTTTTTAATACACATGCTTTAGGATAAAAAATAAATAAATAAATAGATAAAAAAATTTAAATTCCGGAGTAAAGTTTTGTCACGAAGGATAAATATGTATTACTGACCGAATTTCTTTTAACTTTATGATTATTATTTTTAAAAAAAATCAAAATGTCCATATAAGAGAAATTTTAGCAAAACTATTAAATTTTCTTGCCAAGAACCATCAATCCACTAAAAGCACGTTGGACAAAAGACATAGCATCCATTAAACGTAAAGGGAATGTCTGTGACACATCTTCTGAAAGTTCACGTGACACCGCTTCCAACTCGGTATTCCCGAAAACTGCCGTTTTACTGTTAGAAACTTTTGGTTCAGGGGAAATTGCTGCTTCTACTTAAATATATGTATATTTTCATATGATAAAGACCATGTAAAGCTTCAGGGAAATTGTTATTCTACTCGTTAAAAAAGGTTTTCTTGGCGGGATTGCTCCTCTATATCAGACAGATGCGCAAATCCGTAACACCAGCCGGACTCGCTCACCGATTCTTAATTACTAGCCGCTGCGCGACCAACATGGTCGCTTTTAGTTATATATTTTCTTTTGCAACAATTCAACTGAAAGTAACATATGTAAGGAATGTTACCATTACCTGTCAACATGAATTTACGTTGTTAAGGGTTAGTGGAAGTTTAGCCAAAAAATTTAAAATCGTTGCTAAATTCACTATAAGGCTGATTCTAAAACATCGTGATTAAAAAAAGTGAATTTCCATTACTTCGGAACAGAGTTAAAGATAAGACTGAGAAACCCAACACCAATGATTTTAAAAATTACATCCCTCTCTGTGTGTACTATTTTTCAAAATGAAGATATATACACTTTATCATTAAATCAAATAATAAATTGTTGGAAAAATTTCTTCACTTATAAAAAGGAGTAAAATTTCAGCAAGTACTAAAATATAGTATAGATTACATCACTCTCTGTATGTACTATTGTATGTACTATTGTTCGCAATTCAGAAATCTCCACTTAATCATATCAAATGAATAAATTAAAATTATTCACGAGTAAAATACAGCAATTAAATTGTACCAAATTACGTGCTGTCGTCTAGCCACTACACACACCCGCGCACGGCCGCTAATGTTTACATCCGGTAGTTGTAGCCGTTGCCATTCGGAGTGTAGAAATATCGTCGATTTTTGTGCCGCATACCTACGCGTTTTATATATATAGATTCCGTAGCTAGAGCAACACTGAAGGGGTTTTAAACCACGCTTTTTGACGCGCGACTGGGATAATTAGCGATTTCTGCTCGGTTCATGCAATAGAAACAAAATGTCGGACGTTGGTGCCACGTTTCCATTGTTTGGCTAGAATAGATGCCGCGCTACGACCATCCGTTATCTTGTTGAATACAAAGCCGTCTACGTTTTCCTTTGTGAACATGTCGCTTCTTCCCCTATTTCGTGGAATAATAGGAGGGTTTTGTGTTTATGCAAAATACAAAATTGGGGAAGAAATTGGAAATTATACTTTTACATTATCCCGAAACAACCTTTTCATCTGCTGTCTATAACACAAATATTATAATACAATATCTACATAATACCCGAACTCTGAATTGTTTACCTATGATAAAGCACATCAAAAACTGCTTTTAAGCTCTCTAACATATGTAAATATGTTTGTTGTCGGGTTTTTAGAGTTCTGCGGTCTCTTTTAACTGTTCTGAGCAGAATAAAAGACCGCTAAACATAGAGTTAAACGGATCAGTAACTCAGTCTGTAGGTACAGTTTTTCTTCTTAGATATTAGAGTTAGAATTAAAATTTAGATAAAAAAGGTTTTTAAATTTCAGATTACTTGGGTACGTTCAAACTAATTACGCCCCCTCATTTTTTCCCCCAAAAAATCGAAATATTCTGCCTGCAAACTCCACTTTCAACATCGAAATTCCATGCGATATTACAGAATAATTCAAATAAAATAACAGCCTGGAAAAAATAAGTATGCGTTGGTGAGCAAGTTTCGTGTATATCTCAGGCTCGGTTGACCTCGAAGAATTTCAGTCTCTGCGTTAAACTGTGGGGAATTTTTCTCTCAGTATTCTCTGAACACAGATTAGCTAACGCTAGATATAAATTATGTTTCTTGCATTTCAAAAAATATTTTTTTATACAATGAGTGTAATTATTTTTTTTATTATTTTAATTTTGTATCAATAAACTTGATGTGCTGTTTATAAGGCCCCCCTGGCCATAGGCGTAGCGTCGGGGGGGAGGCACGGGGGCACGTGCCTCCCCCCAGCTTAACTTGAAATTAATTCAAACGTTAATAGAAGTTCAGTTAAAATCAGAAAATTGTAGAAAGCTTTTAGGAAAGTAGGTTTTTTTCCGCTTTTTCAAATTGTGCATTTGAAGATTCCGATTATGACTTTAGCCTTAACATAGTTTTTAACAACGATATGATCCATAAAAAAAATTCGATGCTATATTTTTTTTCTCATTTTATTTATATTATATTCATTTTTCTATTATTGAATAACTATTGAATGCTACTCAAACATCAATTCCATTGCCTTTCAATCTAAAAAAAATCATAATATTTCATATTTTAAGGACCGTCTAGCAGTCAGTATGTTGAGGAGGGCCCTAACTGAATTCAATTCATGCCCCCCCCCCCAAAAAAAAAAAAAAAAGTTAGAAGCATGCTACGCCTATGCCCCTGGCCGAAGTATTCCAGACCAGGTCCATATAGGCTAGCGGGCTGAGGGTCGAGGCTCCGGTTTACAATGGCAGCACAAGGGTCGGCGTCCGATTGAGCCAGGAGCCACTTCTATTTTGACCGAGCATCCCTAGGGGCGACATCTGGGGGTATCGTACCCTCTCCCACCATCTCCGACCTCATAAGGGGACTTTCCGGTCTACGGATTGAACGTGCCCATATCCATCATAGACACGGAGGTATTGAATGGCGCTTGTCGGGATTCGATCCGAGCACCCTCAGCGTCGAAAGCCTACACGCTATCACTAGGTTACCTCTGGCCCATAGATAAACATTTATATTCTAATCTTCTGTTACAAATTAACTTCTAAGAAATTTTAAAAACTATATACTCTGTGCTTTGCAAACCTGTGATTAGAACTATACTATAGGGAAAATTCCCTGTAGTTTAACAGAGAGATCGAAGATCTGCTGTATCAACTGATGGCTTAAAACAAAGAATCACCTTACGGCTTAAAACAAAGAATTAATTTGTACTGGGCTGCTCGAAGGGAACAGTGGTTCAATTGACTATTTCTTGACGTAGGCAAAAAAGGCATAAATTTAAGTTTAGTTTGTTATGGAGCAACCATAAACTTGCATACTTTTAGTCGATCGCGGCCCTTGACATACAGTACGAGCTTTTACGAAAATTGAGGCTTATGTCTTTCTACTGAAACATTTAAGACTGTAATATAACACATTTGGTGGAGAATATTAAAAATTGTATAGCCTATTTGGTTAATTTGGTTGAATTTTGTAAGGATTAAAAATGACGCTTGTTTGACACATTTGATCGATTTTTGTGAGGATTAAAAAATGACGCCAGTTTGATACTTTTGGTCGAATTTCGTGAAAATTAAAAACTGATGCATCTTTGAAACATTTACTCAGATTTTGTGACGATTAAAAATTCCCCCATTGCCAATATCAAATAAAGAAGTAAGTAAACAAATATAAAATAAAACTGCGACGAAACCCTTGTGTGCATTAATTTTACCCGTGGAGCCATTTAAATGAAACCCGATCATTAACAGTATCTCGGTAGGTCTTTTCATGACTAGGAAACCGCCGAGATCAGGGTTCTTTCATCTCCCGCAGTCGCGTACCTGCTTGGAAATTCCGAGCCTCGCACGTATACCCCACTGTGCAACAGCTGGTTGATGCTGTGTTTCTAACGACACACTTTTTTTTTACGAGGCTCGTCGGTTTTTTATATGGAATCCCGTAACTTGTAACGTTGCCGACAACTGCATGAAGAAGAGAAAAATTCGAATCTGGCTCTTAGTTTTAGATCCGATGTCTAAAGGCTGATAAATATGGAAAACTAGCTGAATACCCGTGCTTCGCTACGGAGAACATTCAAATTAAATATAACGATAAATGTATGCAATTAATGCCAAAATATGTATATAATATATATATATATATATATATATATATATATATATATATATATATATATATATATATATATATATATATATATATATATATATATATATATATATATATATATATATACATTTATAAAAAAATCGTAACGGATATTTTTATAGACAAAATAATGTAGGAAAAAATATTCAAATTAAACCTAATAGAACATACTAAAGAATATAGTACAGTTTGAGGAACATTTCTTTTACTGTATTTTATTTTTTTTTTTTTTTGTATAATGCCCAATCGTCTGCGTATTACAAAGAAAAAATATATTTTTTGTCAATTTATTTCGTTGTTATGCACGTGACGGAAAATTAGTTTAAAGTATCACAAAAAGAAAAGAAACCACGTGATCAGCATTTAATAAATTTAATTCTAAAAATTAACATTTAAAAATCCACCAGAAATCAGAAATGGAAGTAAAGATTCGAAAAATATTTCATTTTAAAGTAATTTTTATGTTCTTTCTCGTGGTATGAATTTTATAACCCTCGGATTATTATTTTAAATGCAAACTTAAAAAATGTTAAAAAAACAGCTTGAAAATTTAATTTAAAAAAATCTAAGAAGAATTTTTCAAAAATGTTTCTTGGTGCATCCCTACACTATAAAAAGAAACGCCATGCAAAATTTCAGCCCTTTAGATCCAGCGGTTTGGTCTGTGCGTCATTTGTCAGTCAGTCAGTTACGGAACTGTTTTATATAGCACGGCAAACGTCTAAATGGTATCCAGTTCTCTCCAAGTGTTTCGTAGCATATCAGGCGTTATTACACGAATTGCTTGAATGATACGCTTCTCAAACTCGTCCACAGTTTCAATTTTTTGTTTATGCACAACGGATTTAATGAATCCCCAAGCCAAAAAGTCTGATAACGCCCAATATGCTACGAAACACTTGGAGAGAACTGTATTACCATTTAGACGTTAGTCGTACTACAAAAGGTGTACACATCGAAATCTACGATACTATGATAGAAATAATCTATGATTGATATTAAAACTTGGTGAGATGTTCTTTCTATTTAAATATATATATTTTTTAAATTCTAATGGGTAGTTCCTTAAAAATAAGTCATGACTTTTGGATACCTTTAGCCCGGACACCCTGTACTATTGCCCTCAAATCGAAAGGTATTAAAAGTTTGATTAAAACATTACATGATTTGTTGCATATTAATTACCACATGATTCATTATTCAAAAAGGACTGATATAAGGTGGGGAGTATAATTGCCGAATTAGAATAAAATATGATTGATTAACGCTTTATATACTGAGCAGCAAGAGTTACGAAATATACAGGTGGTACTTGCTGGAAAAACTTAACGCATGGTTAAAACACACAATATTTTATTTTAATTTAAAACGTACATAAAAAAACCCATAAAGTTGGATTTTACATAAAAGCGCATTATCATGCATTACTGGAAATAGTCCTTTTCAGTGGAAGTGTTTAGTAGATTTGAGAGGCGATCTTCCCAATTTTTCTCGCAAGAATCATTACGTGTAGCACGTTATACACAAACACTTTGGGCAGTCTCTTATTGTTTTCGTACTGTGTCTAGAAACAGGCGAGTGACTTTTCCATTAGATTGCAAAGCCTCCTCTCTGTACATTTTTCCTTTCTAAATTTTTTCTTCTGACAGATTTCTCGGTTCTAATTTCTCGGTTAATTCGTAAGGCCAATTTTCAATTAACTGATAATATCCCCCATCCTTATGTAAACCCATAACACAGTTTATCGCTTATGACTGTGACTTTGACCTTGAAAGACGTCAGTTATTTAAAAAAGGATTGGTACAGCATCTATTCACCCCCATCACTTTTCCATAAAAGCAGGTTAATCAGAAATTTTTTCGGTAACGATTGTATTTTTTACCGCTCGTACATTAAATGATATTAATATTTATCTTAACGCAACCAAAGAATATATATAGTTGCTAAAATAAATAATAACTAAAATTTAATTAACCTGGCCGTGACGACCTTGTGGTACAGCGCACTGGCTTTCAGTGTAGAGGGTGGTCGGATCGAATCCCAGCGAAGCGCCACTAAAATGCTTCCGTTCGTGTCGACTAATTATAGGGGGTAATGTTGTTCCTTCTATATGGTGCCCTCATAATAAAATGGCCAGCAAAACTGCGGTGAATTATAGGCGAATGTCTTCACAACAAGTGCCTCCGCATTGGTTAAAAATAAATAAATAATTTTTTTTAAAAATTAGACTTTAAACTTTGATCTAAAATTTTAAAAAGATTTAAAGAGAATTGAAAAAAAAGGTTAATTAAACACTCTCTGTAAATAAGTTACAAACTTTGCAAAAATCTTAGCCTAATTTTCGCAGCTTAGTTTAGACTTTGTTAAGACGCTTTCCTTTCTGATTCCCGTGTGAATCGAAACGAGGATCTCTCTCGCCTGTACATTTCTCCTGTCCGCGACGATCTTGCAATTTTAGGCGAGTAGCAGTTCCCGCAATATCTGGATATCATTGTCGACGATTAAGAAGCATTCTTTTGTGTTCACCACTGCCAGCAGAGAAAGGGGCATGCGATTGTCTGGCGCCCGGCGACAAAACGTTTCGCTGGCGGTCGCGTGACCGTGCGTGCTGTGCCCGGCCGTCACGCGAGGGGAGTCCGTTCACGGCCGCTGCACGCGTTTTGGGATTCGAATCCAGATGATAACGAGTAGCTCTATCTTCAGATGAAACAGATTCAGAGTACAGAGCGCTCAGGAAGTAGGAGACGAGTTGTGTCGACGGTAACAAGAGAGATCTGATCTACCCTTGAGGGAGCTCGCGTTAAAACGCACTTTGCGAAGAAAGCGGCCGAGATATTTCTTAAAACCGTTATTTTTCATACTGAACTACCACGGCAATGTGAGGAAGTATAGTTTCCAGAGGTCTTCTCTCAGATAGAATTCTCTCTAAATTCTGAGACAACACTATAAGGTAATCTGTATATATTATATAATCTGTATATTTTATATTTTTATTTATTTATCGTTTATGGCGCCGTCCACCCCCCCCCCCCTCCCATCCGAATTTTGGTCATTTGTTCGATTAATGATTCGGAGCCTTGAGCCCGAGGGATTCTGGCTCAAGGTGTTCGAAATTCTCTCTACAGAGCTTTTCAATAATCACGTAAGGAAATAAACTTGATGACAAATTCGTACAGCCTCGTCTAAGAGGAATGCTATTAAAAGCTCAGCCACCTCCCACAGATTTGTTCTCAACTTATTTACAAATCAAGGAGAACACGCGTGGGGCTCACCAAGCATGACTCTTCTTTATGTAGTGCCCCCACCCTTTGTACATAATGCTGGCCGGGTTGTCTCCGAATAACACGCAACATGTTTAAGTAAGTCATACCAAGAAATGACTTCCCGATCCAGCATTACAGCGCAATACAAAGCAGAATTTAGCGAGTAACATCTCAACTACAAACGCAAATACTTTATAACAATTAGGTGCCCCCGAATAAATTAATGCATTTTGTGCAGAAAGATGCGAAAACGCGATTTCCCCCCTCCCCCCGTAGATAACACTTACAAGGGTATGAAGGAAGAGTGTAGTTACTTCTTATAGCCAGGAAAACCTTTTACAGATTTTTCACACTCTCAAGTGAAGTTCTTCGTGAACTAACCGTGTGGACAACAATTCCTGACCCTGCAGTTAAGCTGTTCCCAGCCTCGGAATGACCATTCGTCTTTCTGGCGTTTCTCATGCATGTTTGATGGGTATCATGCGAAAACCCGCATACGCTGCAGATCTTTGAAGAAAATTTTCGCCCAACTTTCACCGTCATCAGCCGTAAATATGAATTGTAGACGTGCAGAACCTCAAAAGAGCGGATTGTTAGGTTATATTATGCCGGCTGGGTATCTTTTACTTTTACAGTATAACTGTCGAGGAAGTACAATTAATCCAGTGCGCACGTTCGATCTTCTGGCTGGCCACTCTACAAAATATCAAATGTATGTATCCCCTGCACCAGACAGGGCCCGACATAGTAGTGCCGTTTACATGTACCAAAAACCCGGGTCAAAGCAGGGTTGTTTCTTGTTTTTTCACTCCTGTTCCCTACGATAGGGAAAAATGCAGGGTGAAATTTCGACCCTGCTTCGAACTAGGATAAAACCTGCTAATTACACATGATGCATTTCGAAGCAAGAAGCTAGAAGTAAACAAACATGGCGGATTTGAACATGTGCGAATCCATGAAAAGGCAGCCAAATGATCGATGGAGGGATCTGAAACCCCTTAACGATCGCATAATTTTCAAGAAAACAGTAGAAATGTGCCGATTTTTTTTCGGAGGATTTCATTTATTTCTTGATCTGCCACATCTAGTTTTTAAAAGAACCCATCCCCAATTACATTATAAATAAACTGGTACTGCCATCTGGTATGTAAAATGAGAAATAAAATATCATTTCAATAACATTTTCATGTAAAGTGTTATGGTAAAATTAATAAATTTAATAAGTATAATCAATAATTAAACGTAACATTAGCATTTATAAATTAATTATTTTTAATTTAGCGATGAAGCCACAGATCGCACGATTATATCTAATATCCGCATAAATCTTCTAGTTCTTATATTCCTTTTTTCAAATCTATTTTCTAAATTTATTTTTAAAAACAACAGAAAAAATCGTAAACGTTCCATGATTATCAACAGCGACTGACATGTGCTGCATTTAAATAATAAATAGACGCAGTCGTAATTGTGTTTTAGAAGTGGAGTACCTTGATCGTATCGACTTTATCTCCTGTAAGCAAGATATATGTAAACAAGGGAGTGCTCAGTAGTTAAAATTTTAAGTAATGAATTAAAATATTAAGGTAAGAATAACGCGGGTAAAAGGAAAACAAATTTAACAGTAAAGTTAAATTAAAACAAAAAGTTAATTTTAAGAGAAAAAATATAGAGTTACAAGTTAAGAAAATTTAGAAGAAAATTAGATAAGACTAATGATCCACGGAAAACAAAAAAGTAATAATGTTAAGAGGCCCAGAAAAGCAGATATCATAAGAATACAAAAAATATTTTTGTAAGTTTTTCAGCTTTTTTGGATTTTTAAAGTTTTATGATATTTTTTTGTTATTTTTTAAAATTTAAGAATACGAGGTCAAAAGAACAGCAATTGAAAAAATAAAAGGCCCTCCCCAGGACCATACATTTCGTAATGAGATAAATGCGGAGTTCGAAGGGGAAAAGCTAAAAATAGCAATAGAGTGAATTTGGAAAAGTACGACACCCGCTGGGGTCGAACCCAGAACGTGATTTACAAGGAATGATGGTGTATGATGATCACTTCCGCCGAATCATGTGATGGCCTTTACTGCCGGTAAGATGGGTAAAAGCAGGACGAAAACGCTGTCCCGTGTAAACGGACCTCAAAGGATTTTCCTGTTAGCGGGTAAATCCCGGGTATTATTGTTATCCATGTAAACGCAGCTAGTAACTAAGGTTTTCCGGGGTTGAATACCTACCGGTGAATGTGCTGCCACCACAATAGACCGAACACCCCAGGGGCGACATACCCATCTGGCTCACGTACCTTTCTCACACCCCCTACAAATCCCACGGAGGCATTTTTCCAGCCTACATATTTGAGGCTACTATGTACTAATCCTATTAGATTCGCTCACCTCAATGTTAAACTATGGAGAAAATGTGTCCAAGAATGGCCGACTTGGATTTAAAGATTTAAAAAGAAAAATTGTACTCCGTAATAGAAAAAGAAATTTTACACTTTTGGGACATTTTTCGTTTTTTTTTTAAATGCAAATAATATTTTTTAATTTAAATTATTTGGGAAAAAAATCTGGTATAGTGTGTTTTAAATGCTCATAAATTCCTTTTGTGGACGAAATTTATAAAATGAATCCTGTTGCAAGGTGCAGAAACGTTCAGGCTATCTGAAAATACCACTTTTATTGGTTTACCAGCATTTATGTAGCTGTAAATAGTAGAAAAAATTTCTCCAGAGGTTAACATTGAAGTGAGCGAATCCAGTAGGGTTAGTACACAGCAGCCTTAACGTGCCAATACCCGACGTAGACACGAGAACATTCAGTCGCGAATCCAAACGCGGCTGATCACTAGATGGCTTCGAGTGTATTAATGCATTATCATCGCGTGTATTCATGTGTATGTTCATGCCTAAAGTGTATGCATTCATATATAAGTGAATGGAAGTAAAATTATATCGTGTCCAACAGAATGAAAGTTAAAGAAGATCGGGGAATCAAATAAAAAAAAATGGAAGTAGGATTATTTCGTTTTCAGAAAGAGTTATAAGGTTAACAAAATGAACGCTTAATAAAACGAACTTAATTTCAGGGTAATTCCTTTTATGAGAGTGGAACGAAACGCTGTCACCTGTTACGTTTGTATGCGGGGCCAGTCTTATTAGTGGCCTACAACTTTTTGTATAACGTTGGGAGTTAAATAAACAATCTGTATTCAGCCGGAAAAATGAAATAAATTCATGATCGAACGTTTATGTAGTTTTTTAAAATCATTATTATAAACCTTGCTGTTGTATACGTATGTCTGTTTTGCAGGCCGTGTAGAATTCTAGACATTGCTTTTTAATTTAAGCGTTGTAGTGAAGGAAGGGGGGGGGACAAAATTTCGCATCGAAACGAGCTTGTCGCCAAATGAAATAATTGCCTTTAAAAGAAAAAAAAAAGGCTCGCGTGTGTAGAGCTAGCAAAAGTTTTCTTAGCCTATCAAAACTTTTATCGCTTTATTGTTACATCGAAACATACTCACACACAATCGTTCCCAGTTCGAAAAAAAAACTGTCTCTTTTTTTACCGTTAATGAAATTATTGTTTTGTGAGGTACAATGTTATCTGTTTATTATGTAATTATATATTTTTTCTCGTTAATTTTTTTTTGTTTATTTGTTGAGTACGTTAAGTTTTTATGACAGACTTTCGTGCAGTTTGTATTCGCTTATAGATTACAGTCTTGTAAAATAAATGATTCGAACATCAGATATAGTATTTCTTATTATTTTCTTTTAGCGTTTAATTTAATGCAACATTCTGTGTAAGATTCATGGTACATAATATTGGAAGAGATGTATCGAGCAGTTGTAGCTGTCATCGTTTCATGATTGAAATTCTCCTACATGTTGCTAAAATTTATTTGGCGAATTTTTTCCCCTTTAAAGTATGTTTTTAGCGGATTATCCAGGACATGTGCGTGAAGAATTAACACTGTGATCCGAAGTTCTCAATCAAAACCTATTTTATATAAATTTTTATAACAATTTCTAGAAATCGGGTGTAATATGTTTCGTTTATATGTACTGAATCACAGCATTCAGTAGTCATTTATATTGTTTTATGCTGATGTGTCTTAATAATTTATGTTATTTATAAATGTATAGCTTTTTTAGTGTAATTTGCGTGTAGTGTTCTTATTACTGTTATACATCGACTTGATCAGTGCTTTCCCCGTAAATTTTCAGTGCTTATTTCTAAATGAGCTAATTCACACGGGTTTCAGTTACGTGACACTTCACGGAATCGTTCCGTATAATATTGTTGCGTAGAAACTTATTCTTGCAGGTGGATGAAGCTTCGGTTTCAAGTGGGTATAATGAGAGGTTTGTTTTTTTATTACTTAAGTATATTTTATGAAAGAAATTAATATTTAAGCAATGTGAAAAAAGGAAGAAAGAAATTTTTATTTTACGTATATGTTTGTGTGCATCCGAGCTTCTCAAACTAGTCTTGTCGTAATCTTAAAAAAGGATGGTCTGGTCTTTTTTGTTTCCAAAGAATTTCTCGTTAAAAAAATGTTGAACCGTACCATAACACCATTCAGAAACGTTTACCTTGTCGTAGTATTAAAAGGATGAGCTGGCTTTCTTTTGTTTAAGAAAATTCCGTGTGTCGGACACCGTTTTCAAAACGCCGTTCAGAACACTTTTTATTCATCAGTTGTTTTATTCATCTCTGGGATTTTTTTTCCCTGGAATCACTTTTCCTTCTTTTTCGGTAACATTTTTCGGCGCAAGGATTCATTTAGACCTCAAAATCTCTCATCCTGGTGAAGTCTACCATTATACTGTCTGGTCATTCCAGGATGAAAACTTGTCCCAAACGAGTTATAGATACTTAATTAGACTATCTTGCATTAATTTTCACTATTTTCGGGAGGTATCATCTATATACTCTGCGATCACTGTTGTTTCCATCTATCCATCAAAAAGCAGGGATTGAAACCCACAGAAATCCGCATGACCTTTACCGCCTTACGTTGACCAAAAGCCAGACTATCAATTCCTAACGATATAGGGAGCTGCGACAGATAGTTTCAAAAGCTCCGATGGACGCGTCAATGAGTATGTGCGTTCCTCAGTTCCTTTCGCCAAACGTAAAATTACGACTGAATCTTTCATAGAGCAGGCTGGACCCCCCCCCCCCCAGAAGTTGAGAAATCGTGTGATAAATCCAGGTCGTTTTGAAATTTCCCCATACACCATTTATTTCCTTTCCAAACAGAAAACAAATGGTCCTTTCAGACTCATTTCGCTTCATTATTCGCAGATGAGACATTTCAAATGCATTTTTTTCCTCTAAGAGAAAATTCTATTGGTGTTAATATGAGAAGAATCGGTGATTTGTTAACACCTGTGATAGAAAACGCCTGTACTATTTGTTTCTGTTTTACTCAAACTCAAACCCAAATCTAGGATGTCAAGGAATACTTCATACATTCATGCTATGAATGTAGATTTCATATTACCAGGATTCAGTACTCCATTGGTTGGAATCCAAACAACTATCTGACTGCCGTTCAATTCCAGAACTCATTCAGTCTAAGAACTTCGAAAAGTCCTTGATGTCCAGCATGGAATGATTTAGACTAAAGAGGATGCATAATTCGTCTTAGAATTTTTAAAAGCCCTCTTTTTCTAGCGTGGGATGGCTTAAGGCCCGTTTGCTTCTTTGAAAGATCAGTCTTTACGCATTAAGCCACCAAATGTCTTTTCTTTTTTCTTTTCTTTTCTTTTTATTTTTCTTTTTGTGTGTGTGTGTGTGGTTCTTCCTCTCCCTCCATTTTTTGTCGAATAAAAGAGCCTGAAGGCGGGTCCTTCCCGCAGGTATGCGCACCCGGGCCCTCTCCCTCCACCAGCAGGGGTGGTCCTGGACCAAGATAGCGACGGAGCTGGGGTGCCACCGGACCACTGTGATGCGGCTGGTGCACAAGTGGCAACAGACGGGATGCATAGCGGACCTGCCCCACCGGAGGAAGCCTCGGCCGGCCCAGCAACAACACATGCAACAAGACAGGTGAGTCCCACCATCCATCCCGTTCCGTCGATATTGAGATCTGTGCGATACCAATCTTTTCGGATCTTCTCGCGATTCTGTTACTTTGCACTGGTTGTGTGGTGGGTTGCAGCAATGGGTTCAGGAAGCGTAAAGCTCCTATTTCTGAGCGATCTGATTTCTGTTTAATCATAATACTGTCACCCTACGTACATATCCAGCACAAATCGACGGCATCGTTGGTTTATAGTCAAGTGAGGCATTCAGTGTTCAGACAGGAGAAGCTGAGTTAATTCTTGGGAAGAAGAGACCTTTCCGTCAGCTATTTGGAAGAGCCTGTAAGAAGTCTTTCCCACGCGCGTAGCTACGTGCTTTTAGAGTATAGTATGTATGCAATCTCTGGAAAGCTTCGGCTAGAAGTGCTACTTGTAACTCCAAAAGGTACAGTAAAGTAGAACCTTGATGATCTCCAAGACAAGGTTAAGTTCCGATGCCACCCCCGGAAACTCAAAATTCGGATTAAGGGATGGTCATGGTCATTATGGATTTTGTCTGTAAGATGACCAAATGGTTAGGTCGTTAGTCCTCGAGCTTTGAATCCCGCCGGGGACACAGGTGTTTGTGACCTTAGAAATCCTGTTTAGCCCTCGTATAGCATAACTCCAGTCCGACCAAACAATCTAGCCATTTCGGATTTAACATTAAGATTATAAAACATTTTGCTAATTTCTATGGTATAGTATAGTATAGTGTATATACACTGAAGTGCCACTGAATTAGGGATAGCAAAGCCTATGCAAATTGTGTAACGCTGCGCATCATGTATGCGCAAGTGAGGGCGCTGTGGTAACTGCATATATACCGCGTACTGTGGTTGTTCTGAATTAGTTGTCGGAATTGCCAGTATGGGTAAACTGCCTGATTTAGACGCCTTCGATCGCGGACAAATCGTAGGTGCGCGACGCATGGGCCATTCAATTTCCGAAATCGTCAGACAGCTAGGATTTTCAAGGTCGACAGTGTCAAGAATATACCAAGAATACATGGATGGTGGAAAAAAAACTAGCAATCGGGCAAACTGCAAAGGACAATTAGCCTTGACAGTGCGTGGTGAGAGACGGCTCAGGCGTATTGTACGTAGCCAGTGAAGTCAAACATTAGCTCAAATTACCACCCAGTTTAATGACGGTGCCAGTCGTACAGTCAGTAAACGGACTGTGCAACGCTCGCTTCACCGTATGGGTTTCGGGAGTCGTCGACCTACGAGAGTACCATTGCTCTATACTCGCCATCGGGCTGCACGTCTTGCCTGGGCAAGAGCACAGAGACTGGAGTGTAGAGGACTGGAAACGAGTAGCATGGAGTGATGAGTCTCGATTCCGACTACTTAACGCCGACGGGAGGCTTAGAATATGGCGTCAGGCTCATGAAGCCATGGATGCCTGGCTGGAACTGTACAAGGGCATGGTGACTCAATCATGGTCTGGGGTGTTTTTTCGTGGCACAGTTTGGGATCTTTGGTGCGTGTACCAACCTCCCTCAATGCAATTCGGTACGTAGAGTTGCTGGGTGATCACCTCCATCCGTTTATGCTGTTCTGTTATCCGCACGGTAATGGAGTTTTCCAGCAAGACAACTGTACCTCTCACAAGTCCCGGTTGGCTACTGGCTGGTTGGATGAGCATTCTTCTGACTTCTCTGTCATGAATTGGCCACCTAGACTTGGAGACTTGGATTGTCATTGGAAGCCTAGACTTAAATCCTATTGAGCATGTTTGGGATGTTTTGGAACAAGGCTTGAAAGGCCATCACACAGCACCAAAGAACCTTACTGAATTATGGACAGCTTTAGCCAATATTTGGCAAGCCATTCCCGTGGAACGTTTCCAGAAACTTGTTGAATCTATGCCTCGTCGTGTGGCAGCCGTTATCAAGGCCAGAGGAGGCCCAACTCGTTACTAGGTAGGTATCCCTAATTCAGTGGCACTTCAGTGTATAATATAGTACAGTGCTTTCAAGCATCTTTTTACATCTTATCAAATTTAACGGTCTTAACATCTTATCAAATTGAATACATTGTTTTCGCCAGCCGTATTGAGTTTTAAAACAGATGCAGTCCTTTACTTACTCTTACGACTAGTACCAATTGTAGTTTAGATTAAAAGAGAATGATCGTTCGTGGGTTCTTTATTAACAATAAATGCTCCTTGCTCTCCCCAAGTCTGTGGGTACTGTTTCTCGGTCCTTCGTGGATTACATTTAAGAACTTATTTTACTTTTTAAAATTACATAATAATATTCATTATTGGAATCATTTGAATAAAATGAACCAATAGTTAAAACATACCCATATTTTATTTTAGTATACAGATTGCATTTTTTTCTTGAAAAGTGACAGATTTTAAGATTTTCTGGATAGGTTTCACTGTCTCCATTCATCATTTTTCCCTTTAAAAGCATATATTCAACATCAAAACTGGCAGTAACTTATCGAAGACATAACAGAATGTCTTGAGTAGTCATCCAGTTTATTTGTTTGCTGTTCGTTTATTTTCATCAGTACGTTCTATTCTCGTGAAATTCAGATCATAGAACTATAGATACATTTAGTAACATAAATTGAAAGAGATTCAAACCAGATTTTTGACCCGGAAATGTGATGTGCAATGTGGTATTAGAGAGTAATTATGGAGATTATATTTTTTGCTCACGTTGCGCTACCGAATGTGCAAAATACTTTGTAATCGAGCGTGGAGGAATACACTATCATGATATGGATTTTTTGACGTATATAGAATCCACAAGAATTTTTGAATTATTCAGTTCTCATGGGAACTTGAAACAACAGATCTTGATGCCAGAGGTAGAAAAACGCATTCGACTGAAACACAGGCACGTAGCTGTGTTGAAACAGATGTTTCGTTTCAGAAAGAGAAAAGCCAACCACAGAGTCTTCGGTGAAACATCCCTAGCTTGTATCACTTCGCATCGCTAATTTCGACTAGCAATGCTATAATAGAACAACAGAATCCTTCCGTATGAAAGTAAAGCCTGTATCGGATTTCTCATTTTTAGACTCTACCGTCTTTGGATGCCATTCTCAAATTAACGATTTCGAGGAATCATAAATGATTTTCCTTAAACATCTCGGATTATGCGTTCGATTTTTTTCCCAGTCTCTAATTCCACTATTGTATCCATTACGCATCAAAAGTATCGAAATCTATGCATCCCCTTTTCACCTTGCGCCTTTGTGTAAGTTTAAGTTCGCACAAGCAGCCCGGAAAAGCGCTAACTGCCCGCTAGCTATAAAAAGCGAATTATTACATATTCTGCTCTTTCTTTCGTTACGCATTTCTTTCATAAATTTTTGTTTCCCTTGACGTAAAATGGGTTAGATGGTTCCATCCAAGCTTTTTAATTCGAGAACAAGAAATGGATTCACTTATTCGAAATGGTACCAATTTGTTTTTGTTTTTCACTGTAGAGGCAGAAATATCACTTTACAGATTCAGGCCGAAGACGAAATTATTGACGCTCTTAAGATCAAATACGTTTTATGGTACCATCGTATCTCTTGAATTTTAGAATGAAAAATTTATTCAGTTCTGCGTGATGATTTTTGTATTTGTTTCACTACAGATTCAGGCCGCAGTTGAAATTGTTGATACCTTTGAAGTCGTCTGTGTTATACGGTACTGTCATCCCTAGAATTTTTGAAAGAGGTTTATTTATTTTTGAATGATGTTAAAAATATTTTGTTTCGCATGGGATTCAGGCCGCAGTTGAAACATTGATGCCTTTGACGTCATTTTTGTTTTAAGGTTCTAATCTCTCGAATATGAAAGCGAGGTTTATTCAGTTTTTGAGAAATGGTAAAATTATTTTGTTTCTTGACAGATTCCAACCGCAGTTGAAATTGTTGAAACCTTTGACAACGTCTATGTTGTAGGGTTCTGTGTCATCTATCGAATTTGAGACCGACGTTCATTAATTTTTGAGCAATGGTAATAGTATTTTGTTTCGCAAGAAATTCAGGCCGCAGTTGAAACGTTGAGGCTTTTGACGTCGTCTTTGTTATATGGTTTCGTCTTACCCCTCGAATTTGGAAACGAGGATTCACATTTTCGAAAAAGATCTAGAGTGTTGTTTTAGCTTTCAAAAGTAACATTTTTACTCTTAATGAGGTAGCATGTTTATATGTTTCATACCAGTGCTGTGGTTGTTTGAATGTATCACTGCGTGTTTTGTTTTCCTTTTCCACTTTTTCATTAGCTTTTAAACTTATAACTAAGTTTAGTATCTTGATTTAAATTGTATGTGAAGGAACTAAGTTTAGTATCTTGATTTAAATTGTATGTGAAGGAACTAAGTTTTCACACGTTTAGTACGTGTGAATCCCGTAACATTCGTTTTCTTCATCTGCTGTTCACATTATCAGGTTATTAGCATCATAGGGTATAAATATCAACCCGCCTAGGCATTGGTTAAGGCTGCTGTGTACTAATCCTATTGGATTCGCTCACTTCAACGTTAACCTATGGAGAAAGGATTGAAAGATTTTTTTAAAAAAATGTACTCCGCAATAGAGAAAAATATTTTACGCCTTGGGCAATTTTTCGTTTCAAAGAAAAAAATGCAAATAATATTCTAAAATTTAAATTATTCGGGGAAAAAGTCTAGTATAGTGTGTTTTAAACGCTCCTCAATTCCTTTGATGGACAAAATTTATAAAATGAATCCTGTTGCAAGGTGCAGAAAAGTTCAGGCTATTTGAAGATACCATTTTTATTGGATTATCAGCATTTATGTAGCTGCCAATAGTAACCACATTTTCTCCATAGGTTAACATTGAGGGGAGTGAATACAGCATGGTAAAAGCCTTAAAATCCAGGCCAAGGCAGGGATATTTCAAAGCTCTCCCCCTCAAAGGAAGCGAGGTTCTTTCATCTACTGCGGTGCTCACCTGACGAAGTAGCCAAAGAAAATCGTAGTGTGTACAGACGAATGTCCTCAGGATAAAAGCCTACCGCATTAAAAAAAGTTATATATATTTCCCCTCTCTCTTATCTGTAACTATTTCCATTACTTTTGGAGACTATCCATATTCACATCTCAGCTGTCAACACTGCAACTACAGAGAGGATATAAACCCCTGATGGATACGAGTAGAGATGTCTCAAAAAGAATAATCCTCTCCGTAAAATTTCTCTTTCATATATCTGAAGAAAGCTACGCAAGTCCGGATTGCATGGAACGTTGGAGAAATTTTACAAAAAGAGTCGGTGCTTCGTTCATCCAGCTACGTAAGAACAGCCGTTGCGAACGAGTTCATTTAAGCGGAAACATGAGGACTCGTTGTTTTCCTGACAAGCATGAATGTGTGTAATAGGTAAAAGGGCTAAAAACTGCAACGTAAAAAGGGTAGAAAAATATCGCTGATTTTTCCAAAAAAGTCATTAACATAATAATTGCAAGAACTAGGTAACTCGATTTTTCAAGTTCTTGAAGATCTCAAATGTCTTCTTCTTCCAGTTAGAAAATACTCGTCGTTCTGTTTGTCTAATTATTACACTAGTCATCAGATGGCATTAGGTTAGCAGCAAAGTGAGTTGTCTAGTTATTGCATTCATCTCTGATGTAATTTTGCTAGAAAGAGCCAGATTTCTCAAAAATATTTTTTTGGAGTTACCTAGTTCTTGCATTCAGGTGACGATATATATTCTCCTTTTTTAGTAATTTTCCCTTTACCCCCTAGGGGATTCACTGTAGCTATGTCCTTGTATTAACAATCTTTCTTAAGACAAGGCAGTTGAGGTGTTTTAATGTACATGGCAACGCCAGGTGCGAAGAGGTAACGGTGGTGTTTCTTGAAGAAAGAACTCCTATTTCTCAATAACCAACCAGTGATATGTAAGCCTGGTTTTTGTTGTATTTTGATTATCTCCGTGCAAGCATTGTGAATGAATATATATATATATATTTGTAATATGTTAAATAGTATTAAGCCCTCCATTCTAGCATTTAAATTCCCTTTCCTATATCCAATCCCTAGTAATATTAATTTATCGCTTTAAAACCCTTAGCCACAGAACTTCCCATGAATCGCATGCCTTTGCATTTCTACACGTGTATATTTCCGAATTCAGGAGTGGGTTAGCATCGCGAGCCCCAAAATCTGCTGACCCTACAAATAATAGTCACATCCTTTCGCCTCTTGCGCTTAATGTTGAAAGGTGATATTATTCCGAGTCGTTCTTCTGAAATGAAAGGATGTACCTTTGTCGCTCTAATAAATGATTCGACCCAACTGCTTCCAAATTAAATTGTGTTCCTTTCAGGTTGAGTCTAGCTCCAGCCACGTAAATATGAGCTAGTTTTCCCTTTCAGGTTATAATTTCAGGACGTAATGTAATGTGTATATATATATATATATATGTGTGTGTGTGTATATACACTCACAAATGTGTGTTCGTTTTGCTCGGTATCTGAACTCCTTGTTCCATAGGCTCCAGTGCGGTCCCCCGCCCCTCCGGTGGGTGCAGGAGGAGAACCGCCGCCCGGCCGCCCGCAGCACCACGGTCACCGTGCGCAGAAGGCTGAAGGAGCTCCGGTCCCAGCTGGGCATCCTCTCGCCCCCGAGTCCAAAGCCCCAGCCCGTGTGCAAGCCGCAGAGGACCACGCTACAAGAGGTTGGTTCGCCCCTTTCTTGCTTCTCTTTAACGCTCTCTGCAGGTGTTGTATGTTTTAAGGCGGCACCTCACTTGACTATGCAGATCTTCAATCTCATGTTAAGCTACGGGAAATTTTTCCTCTCGGTATTTTTCTGTGCAAATGCTTCTTTTTTATATTATTTTTCAATGCTATCTTTAGTATTTGAGAAAAGACCTTCAAATGTAATGCGCGTTTTTTTCTGAATATTTTAAAAAATTGTTGTTGTTGTTGCTGACAGCAACATCATATCAAGTCCCGAAGGCTATGGGCGATGAAGGTGCGGCTCCTGTTTTGAATTAGCACCACAAGGGTCGGAGTCCCACTTGGCTAAATGATCGGTCACGTAATTTTGAACTGAGTGAAGTGACGAGACCGGAACACTTGACCCCACACCTCCAGAGGTAAATTTGAGAACTTGGAGGACATTGTAGCCACGTCCTATTTTACGTGCCTCTACCACCATTAGTGAACACGGCGGTAGATTTGCAGCGATGAGCATCGAACCAGGGACGTTCAGATCACTGGCCCGCTGCTCTTGCCAACTGGGATACCGCGCCCCCTTTTTAAAATTTAATTTCTATTGATAAACATTAATCTTTTTTTCGGTAATAAATAAACTACAAAAACTTTTTAAACACAATGCGCTCTTCGTTCAAACATTGACCACCATATGCGGAAAAAAGAATGAGAAAATAGGCCTTAGGTAATTAGTGATTAGAAAAATAACGAGAGAAATTTTTTTTCACTACTAACACTGCGACTGGAAACCTGCGGTGTGCTGAAGGCTACTATGTAAAAGCATGAAACTATTTAAATGTGTATAACAACAATGATATTGTCTTTGACTTCAAACAAATGCCGTCGAGAAAGTTTCAGCCGGGTAGCGCTTAAATGATTATAGAAGGCGTTATTATAGGTTTTTGATGGCGCTGCCCGACTGAGATAATCTCACACCCTCTTTATCTCGACCTTCCATATTAAATTTGATATGAGATAGAAGGTCCTTGTTCGAACGAGCCCAATGTTCGAATTCTAGATTAGGTTTTTTAAGCCTTGTTTTTATTTTTGGGGGGTTATTAAAATAATTGTTTATTTTTTAGCCGTGCATTAGATTTCTTTGATTATTGTAATTTAATACTGAAAGTTTCGATTTTATCCTCAGATGTCTTTTTTCAAGTCCTTCAACCCAGAACCTTGCAGAAGAGACCAACGGAGGTATAAATTTCTCGCCCTCTATGGACAGATAAGACGGTTGTGGAATGAAAATTTATTATGCTAAAGGAACACTGCGGAACTGTACTTTGTGCTTGAAAAAATGCTCTGGATGTACTAACTGGTGCTTGAAATCCTTTGTATATGAATCATACCCTAGTATCTGTCACCGAAGTCGTTTAAAATGTGCACAGATGTACCGTGGCGAGAATGCGCCAAGTGTTTCCGTTCCTTTTTAAAGTCGTGATTTTTTGGCGAACCCCTTTGCTAGTCATCAAGTGAGATGTGATCCCACCCCCTCCCCTTATACACACACACACCGACCGCATTTAAAAAAATGCCTTTGTTTGAAGTCAAAGACAACATCATTGTTTGTTATCGATATTCAAATTGTTTCTTGCTTTTACTTTGATTTGAAAACAGTTATACAGTATATGATTGAAATATATAAAATGTCTTAGGGAGTCGAGGGCTAAAAAAAATTTAAATAAATAAATAAACAAAAAGTACATATCAATTTTCTTCGGCAGAACATACTACTGAGCTTTTGGAATCATCCCGTATCGCAGGTTTCTGAGATGATTATTTCACCAGATATAGCATTGTTATGCAGTACTGTCTAATACGTGCTTCAATGGACATCTGTACTTTAAGTCTTTTTACCTCTGAATGCGAAAGGTGATATGATTTTTCATCTTTAAAAATCTAAAATTCCTTGCAATCTCTGAAATTTCTCACATTGTCCCTTTGTTCTATTTTCATGAAACGATCCTCAAAAGTTTTGATTTTCATATCAAAAATTCCGAAAATATTTTCTTTGGAGCAAACATTTTGTAGAAAAATGAGTGATTATATTTTGCTCTTTAAAAGGATTAAATTTTTTTATAATTTTACATTTTATAAATCCCACAGACAAACTTTTTACTGTGAAAAAAAAAAGACTATGCTAATTGAGCTATTAACTCAGACGATATACAGTGGGTGCAAAAAGTGTTTGCACATGAAATTTTTCTCTTATGCCTTGTAGAAGTGGGCAAATATTTAAAATCATGTTCTGTTACAACTGTCATAATACACAAATTAAGTAAGCGAAAGAATGAAAAATCTACCTAGTGGTAGCGCGTCGGCTTTCGTTGCTGAGGGCGCTCGGGTCGAATCCTGACAACCGCCATTGAATACCTCTGTGTCTGGGCCCGATAGTGCCACGTTAAATCCGTAGACCGGAAAGTTTCTCTATGAGGTCAGAAAGAGTGGAAGAGGGTACGATCCCCCCAGATGTCGCCTCTGGGAATGCCCGGCCAAAATGGAGCTGGCATCTGGCTCAATCCGACTCCGACCCTTGTGGTGCCATTACAGACCAGAGCCGCACCCCTCAGTCCGATAGCCTATGTGGACCTGGTCTTTAATACTTCCGGCTAGGGGGCGTTAGAAACAACGTGAAAAATCTAAAACAAAAAAATTTCAGGTAGTCTCTTCTAACGAAACTACCGCGGGTTATTGACGTAGGATTACTTATCGTTGCTTACCTCTTTTGTATGTGTATATGTATGTATGTGTTATGTTTATGTATCTATATATCTGTACGTCAGAGGTAAACTATCATAAGTAAATTTTCTTCATTTTTGATATTTTTATGTAAGTGATTCGTTTTGGATGGAGCTTATTTGAGGAAAACTGTCATATATGCCAAACAAGATGGTTGGTTAAATATGGACTTATAAAATATCGCATATGTAAGTCCTGATGAGAGATAAACCGCCACAAATCTCTCCTGAAAAGCTCTCCCGAAAAGTGGGAATTTTGCACACATGATAGTTTACCTCTGACGTACAGATATATGTACGTATATATATATATATATATATATAATAAACAGTTTCGGCGTCTAGGGTTTTAACGTCGTCTGAAACATAGAAACTTAAAGAGTACTAAACCAGTTAACATTCAGTAACACAGATAAACAAAGTTCTTCAACTTCTAAGTAATAAAATGACTCAAATAAGACGAACACTTATATTTGGACAATACTGTACATAAAATACAATCTTCATAACATAGAAAGAAATACGTCGTTCTACTACATCGTTAAAAAAGAGAAAAGTCATATCGCAGCCGTCAGCCGCGCGTCTTGATCGTACGGATGTTAATTCCGTTCTGCTGAGTTCGCCGAGAGTTCACAGATGGCGCTAGCTGTAAAACAAAATCGTCTGCCGCTAGTGTCAGAGGTTGATGCCAGAGGGCGCTCCCACACACACACACACACACACACACACACACACACATATATATATATATATATATATATATATATACACATACATATATGTATGTCAAAATTTTAACGCACTTTGGTACTTTTCTATTTAACTGTTTACTGCTTGTCGAAGCGATACAGACTGGGTTTGGCACGCTGCCAAAATTATAACTCGCGAGGATGGATGGACGGACGGTTTAAGCGTCTGAAATTTTGCTTTCCAAAGGATTGTTACGGAGGAACGTAATCCTACGTTAAAATTTTGAAGTTGGCAGAATTATCGTTTGCAAATGCAAATTCTAGGCCATAAAAAGTATTTGCACACTTATGATAGTGTGTAAAAAATGCTAATCGTGACAAATCAGAAATCTTAGACGTCTTAGTGCAGTGATTCCTAATCGGAGTGCCGTGGTACTCAACTGTGCCGTGAGATCGGCCAGAGGTGCCTCGAGATGTTTTTGGGGAATAAACAAAAAAATATTAATAGGGGCCAGTTAAAATAAATATTGAGCTGAAGGAATGACTCTCACGCCCAACAAATTGTGACACAAATCGATGCACTCGATCTTGAGGTTGAATGAGCTACCCGCACGCCCACAACTGCTAGCCTCGATTACAAACATGTGTGCTCTCAGCATCAAGCGCGAGTCTCATATTAATAAAACAAAACTCTTTTGAGCGACTGCCATTGTAGTCATATAATCCCATGGTTATTTTTGAAGTTATATTAATATGTAGTTTATTCTAGTGTTTGTTACTTATATTTTTCAGTAAATGGATAAACTCAAACAAGGGTGCCCCTAGTTTATAATATCATTCTCAAGGGTGCCACAGACATAAAAAGATTGTGAATGCCTGTCTTTGGGAAATGACTTCATTAAAGGCTATATAAGCAATGATAATGTATGGTCTTTAAAATTTTCCTGATAGGGCATAATGTGTTTTAAAGGGAGGGAGCTATCCGATTCTCTACGGGAGCGTATTATTACACTGCATTTTGTAGGCAAAAGTTGTCACAACATCAGCAAAGAAGTAGAAAAATTGCTTTTCTACTGTTAGATATATGATTAAAGGGTATGAAGCCTATGGAATTGCAACAATATAGTTCGTCCAGGTCGCCCTAAGGAATTACCTGACAGAGATCATTGTTGCACAAGTGCGAATAACTAACTCCATGTACGAGGGCTCAAACATGAGCTGAAATCATAGCTGAATCAACAGGTAAACGTGTTTGTGTATCTATAATTCGAACTATACTCCATAAGAAAAAAAATTAAAAGTTAAAAAAAATAATAATAATAAATAAAAAAAATCGACGCACCAAGAAGGAGTTGTCCGATTGTAATGACAAAGATGTTTCGACCGAACATGCAATGATTAAAACTTGGTGTCCAACGAGTGAGTAGCGGGAGCTCCAGCGCATCACAGCTGCATATAAAGCAGGTATATAAGGAGCGATTCTCGATCTGATAGTCAAAATTTCTGTTGCATTTCGACTACGGATATCTTACGTACTGTAATAATGCCTCGCCAAAGGATTCGTGATCATAACGAACATGTTTCATAGTTTGAAAGAGGTCATGTCATCGGATAAGAAGAAGCTGGTTGGGCATATCAAGGAATCGCTCGACATCTGGGTCCACAACAGAACGGGAAGACAAAGCGATTGTCAGATCAGCTGTAACAGCACTGGATTCGTCGTTATCAACCCTCCGACGTGTAACCCGCACACAAGTGTCCAACATAACCATTGACAGACAACTGAGAGTGTGAAATCTACTCTCGCACCGACCGTTACGTCTCTTACCCCTCATGCCCGTACCCCGCAAGTCCAATAAGAGTGGTGCTTAACTCAAACAACTTGGAACTGCGCTGACTGGGTACGTATAGTCTTTAGTGACGAGTCCAGTTTCTAACTGTGTCCGGACGACCACCGAAGACGTACCTGGAGACGTCCGGGGCAGCGTGGGTGTCCTGCCCTTACACACAGCACGCCACATAGGCCCACAACAGGGCGTTATGGTCTGGGGTGTTATTTCCTTTGATAGCCGAACCCCTTTGGTAGTAATTAGTGGCACACTTACAACACAGCGATACGTAGACGACATTGTGCGATTCGGTTTGTTGCCATTCCTCTTGCGGACGTACTTTCAAGAAGATATTGCCCGGCCGCAAACGGCACGTGTTGCTATGAATTGTCTTCTAGTTTGCCGAACACTTTCTTGGCCACCTAGGTCGCTAAATTTCTCCCCCATAGAGCAAGCACATTTGGGACGTGGTGGGAAGGCGATTGCAACTATCCTGGAATGCCGATTTCTCCCGACATTTGGAGACAATTTGTCAAGATACCTCGCAGGACACCATTCGGGAACTTTATCAGTCGATGCCACGACGGGTGACAGCTTGCATCCAGGCCAGAGGTGGACCAACGCCGTATTGACTTCCTCATTTTATAACGATCAAACTCTGGAGTAAATCATTCAATTGTTCTGAAATTTTAATCGTTCTAATCTTTTTCTGTGCATGTTCTTCCCATCCACCAACTTTTGTCGCAATCGAACAACTCCTTGGTGCGTCGATTTTTTTTTTTGTTGTTATTGAGTGTATTTTAAGAGGTGTTAAATGTCGTGGTAGAGTACCGAGGAAAAAGCCTTATAATGGTAAAGATTTTTTTTTAAATTTCCGATGGCAAGAATTACAAGACAACAGATATAAAAAAACGAAAATACGAGATAGAAAAATGACATCAGTTAATCCATCAATTTATGTCTGATAATCCAATAGCGCTACCATAAAGAAACGGGAGGTAGAGCAGGACAAGAAGCAAGGTGAGTCATTTCCATTTCTTCCTGGTTATCACACAGGAGACAGAGGGTCGGGAGCCAAGTTGATTCTGTAGAGGTACTTGCGGAGGATCATGGCCAGAAAAAAGCCGTAGCATTGCCACAGAGTGGGAGGACAACGTAGATCTACATCCTCGTGGTTCACTCTGGGCAAAAGCTGTTACAGAAAAATGATCTACAGAAACGGCATTCAATGTGGCTCTCAATGTGAGTTTCTTAGGATTCTGCAGTGGAACGCAGGTGGCCTGTCCCAAAACAAGAGAGATGAGCTATAATGGTAAAGATAACAAGAAGAATCGCTTCCTCATTACTAAAACGTACAGAAATAAACATGCTGATTTTCGGAAAAATAAATTATTTACTGATGAGAGCAAATTCAATCTTTTTGGCTCAGATGGCCGTAACACAGTTTGGCGTCATCCTAATATGGAAGTTATACCAGAGAACGTTTCACATACATTTTAATATGGCGGAAGTCGGGTTTTGCTGTTGGGGTGCATGTGATATTCTGGAAATTTCTATAAAAGGGAATATAAATGCATAACAGTATATTCACATTTTGCGGCGTAATTTACTGCCTAGTACTCAAAAGCTGGGAATCCAAATCACTTATTTCCTGCAAGATAATGATCTTAAATATATTGCTTATATTACTCGAGAATGACTACTGCATAATGTCAAATGAGGAATAATAATACACCCCCAATCTCATATTAATGTATTTAGGGCACATTCTGGTCTTAAAACTTCGAAAGCGTCACATTGCCAGCACTGTTAAGCTAGAATCAGCAATCGAAAGTGAATGGGTCAAAATAGCAAATGAAGCAACACAAATTCTACTTTATTTAGTGGACAAAAGACTCCAAGGTATTATTGATACCAATGGATTAGATACTAAATACCAATAATTTGTGTACGCAACTCTCGTGTCGTCGAGCCTTAAAAAGATGGTTCGTGTTAATAAATGCTAAGATGGAATCTCCTAGCTTTATGGAAGTGTCGACTGTGCATGCGTTTATTGCCCATTCATGCCTCATTTTTGTTCCAACAGCCCTGCAAGCCCCTTCGCACCCTGCAGGAGGTGTCCGCCTTCTCCGTGGAGGAGCTGTCCCGCATCGTGTACAGCGACGTACGGGTGTTCGTCTCAGACCGGGAGGGCGGTGCGCGGGTGTGGCGCGCGGGCAGGCCCCCTCCCTTGGACAGCGGCGCGGCGCTGCGCCAGTTCTTCGCGGGTGGCGGGCTCTGCGCCACCTTCTGGCTCTGCATCTCCGGCTCTGGCCAGAAAGGCCAGCTGCTGCACGTGCCCGACGAGCTGACCGAGGAGCGGTACGTCCAGATCCTGCACAACGGACTGCTGCCTTCCGCCGCCGCCATCTACGGGCTCGACGCACACAGGTGAGAACCCATATACTGTATGTATATATATATATATATATATATATATATATATATATATATATATATATATATATATATATATATATATATATATATATAGGGTTCAGGGTTAAGTGAACCATGTCCATGAAAGTCAGTTCTGAGAAAACTGATCTTTAAGTTGAACATCATTAATTACCCATTGACCTTTGCTTCCTATCAATAACGTAAAATTACGTAACAAACGTAAATGACCTGGTTCACTATTGCATTGAAAAATAAGATGTTTTTACTGCACCCATGGCAGTGTTAGCATGAAATAGCAAAAAAAAAATGGACTTGGTTCATTTTAACTCTGAAGCTTCCATACATACACACACACACTGAAGAGCCCATCCCCCCCCAAAAAAAAATAAAAAATAAAAGGTACACCTTCCTAATATCGTGTAGGGTCCCCACTAGCACGCATAATTACCGGAACACGACGTAGCATGGACTCGACTAATGTCTGAAGGTATCCTGGAGGGAATTCACACCATGAATCCTGCAGGCCAGTCCACAAATTCATAGGAATGCGAGGGGGTCTCTTCTGAACAGCACATTGCAAGGCATCCCAGATATGCTCAATGATGTTAATGTCTGGGAATATAGGTGGACAATGGTAGTGTCCAAAGTCAGAAGAGGGATGTTGGAGACACTCGGTAGCAACTGTCCGAGGGTCGCATTGTCCTGGTGGAATTGTCCAAGCCCGTCGGAATGCACAATGGACATTAATGGGTGGAGACGATCGGACAGGATTCTTATGTACCCGTTACCTGTCAGAGTCGTATCAGGGGTCCCATTTCCCGCCAACTGCATACGCCCCATACCATCGCAGAGGCCCCACCAGCTTGAACAATCCCCGGTTGACATGTATACGGTCCATGGATTCATGAGGTTGTCTCCATACCCGTACACGTCCATCCGCCCGATACATTTGGAAACGAGACTCGTCAGACCAGGCAACGTGTTTCCAGTCATCAACAGTCCAATGGAGGTGTTGGTGGGCCCCTTTAAGGCGTAAAGCTTTGTGCCGTGCAATCAACAATGGTGCACGAATGGGCCTGAAGCTCCTGAAGCCCATATCACTGACGATCCGTTGAACAGTTCGTATTATGGCATATGTTGTGATGCCCCAGCATTGAAATCCGCAGCAATTTGAGGAAGTGTTGCACGTCTATCTCGTCTATGGATTCTCGTCAGTCGTCGGCGATCCAGTTCTTTCAAGTTATTTTTACGGACGCACCGCTGTCGGAGATTTGATGTTTTGTTGAATACCTGATATTCACGATACACTCTTGAAATGGTCATGCGCGAAAATCCAAATTGCACCGCTATCTCGAAGATGCCATGTTCCATATTTCGTGCGCCGACTATAACACCACGTTCAAAGTCACATAAATCGTAATAACCTGCCATTGCAACAGCAGGAACCGATTTAACAGCTTCACTAGACACCTGTTGTCTTATATAGGCGCTCACTTAAAGAGGATAGTCTTTGACGTTTATACCACGTTTTCGTGCCGAAGTATCCCTTACCAAAACTGAAACTTGTCCGCGACTGCAACGTGAAGAGGTACATCTGAGTAAAAGTGTTCTCTAAACTATGTTTCTTCATTACAGGTTCCTCTTCGCCCAAGACCCCTCCTCCATTCAGGCGAGTCCGTCGGTCGCCGCCTTCCTTCGGCAGCAGCAGGTGCAGTGCTGCGAGTGGCCCGCCCGCGGTCCGGACTGCAACCCGTGCGACCTGCTGTGGGATGAACTCGAATCGTCCATGCCCGGGGGCGGCGCCGCCCTCTCGCAGCAGGAGCTCGTGCAGAGGGTACGCAGGGGCTACGAGGCCGTCGAGCCCGAGTACGTCCGGTGGCTGGTGGCGCCGCCCCGGGTCAGGAGCCTCTGCAGGCGCATGCTCAGGATGAGGACTGTGACCGAAGAAAATGGCGAGCAGTGAGAGTGACACACGCTACGAAAGTGCATGGACCGGTCGCGCCTTTGTTCGGTTTGTCGTTGGGGGAAGGACGCTGATATTTTAAGACGGCACACTCGACGCTACAAAAGAGCGATCACCGCAAGGCCTTGTTCACGTTGCATTCGGGGCGCTCTTTCGTTGGCGACGAAATGGTTGACATGACCTGTGGTTGGTTTGACGTGTCACGTGGTCGTTGCGTTCAGCTCTGTAAATGGTCAATTTTTTTTATCGGCGACGCTCTGGAAACAGTGTGAACAGGTCTTATGGGGAAAACTAAAACGCTGATAGACCATCGACACCAGTTTATACCTGACGTTAAAGCCACGTGAATTAGTGAGAAAGTAATTTTTAGTTGCTAATTCTGAAGTTGGGGAAGAGAGCTGCTCCATTGGCTTCTTCGAAGGAGCTCACTAAATTATGAAGTTAAGATGTTTAGCCATTTTTTTGGGGGGGGGGATCCGGGACTATATTTATAAGAGTATTACTAATGTGAGACCAACTTTCAGTTCCGAAGTTTATGGTAGTTATTCCGTGTTGGCATGATTGCAGATAAAATTGTGAGAGCCATTCGTTCGGAAGATTATCTGTAGCTTCTCGGTTCTTTAAAGTTAAGATATTAGATGTTACTTAGTTGATGTTCAGTTCAGTATATTGAATACTGTGATAGTGACAGTGTTTCATTGCATTAATTCTACGAGAAGTCCGATGTGTTCTATATAGAAAAATATATTATGATCAACTTAAATCTGAAGCATAACACAAAATTTTTCGATCTGTACAAAAAACTCTGGACATCTAAAATTGATTTGCCCGAAAAGTATAATATTATAAATTTTTCTTACTGAACATCTATTTTTGTGTTAGCTAACATTTTCCTGTTTCCGGTGGATTCCACAAAGGAATCGTATAACGTATATCAATACTTTTAACGTAATTTGATCATGAATTCAAACAAATTACTTTTATTTTGGTCGTGGTAGTGAGCAAATTTCATTCTTTGAATAGTTTTCCTAACCTAAGGCAAAAGGCAGTATATTTTCTATCAGTCAATATACCAACTTCTAAGCACTATTTAATAATGACGACATTAAAACGTCGTATAAAAGGTTTCTTAAAATTTCGATTTCTCTGAAACCAAAACTAAACAAAGGTGCGATTAGTCTGTACTTTCGAACAATGCGAGACTGTTATAATATAAAAGGAAGGGAGACGGAACACCGACGATGATTTTTAACTGTCAAATATGTGCAATAAGAGATTATCAGGAATATAGGGAATTTTATACCGACATTATTATTTCTATTGTTGTTGTTATCAGTTATGTATAGTTTCTAGTATAGAATTTATTTTGTTACAGTCATTTTAGATTAGATGTTTCGAGAGCCAAGGTGGGGTAGTTGGATATTTTTTTGGTTGTTTTATAGCATCATTACCCATCGAAGTCCATTCGTGTAAAATATTTCTGATGTTGCTGACCTTTATTATACAATTACAGTATTATGACACTGGAGCTTATGGTACATTTTTAGTTTTAAGGAGTCAGGCGGCTCGTAAGTTAATGGCCTTACTTAATATCCTTACAGGCTAGAAAATAAGATAAAAAGGTTTCATTGAGACACTAAAAATTATTTGGATATAAATTCACTTTTGCCCGTTTGCTTACCAAATCTCGACTTTTAATATAATTTTGGAGAGATGCCTATCTTAAATGACGCTTGCAATTACTGAACAAAAGCAGTGTTAAGTATTTTGTTCAGTATATTGTGTATATCTTCGTGATAGTTACATTAAGTCTTAGAGAAGTCCAATATGTTCTATACTGAAAAAAATATAATGTTATCAACATGAATCTAAGGGATAACACAGCATTTTGCCATCCGTATGGAAAACGCTGGACTTCTAATTAAATTGATTAATTCTTACTAAATATGAGTATTTATTCTTTTAAATTACTGCAGTTTCAACTAATTCCCTAAAATAAAATTATGGGATGAAGTTTATTACATGTTCAGAATCTCAAAGAGAAGAAGGATAGTAGAAACTGTTTAGTGAATTTACCACTTTCATTTTTTTTTTCGTCTTTAGATCAAATCTTTTTGAGGATGGAAAATTAAAATTACTCATGTTTTTTTAAACGCAAGTAAATTTTTGTCTTTATTTTATGTATACAAATAGTTAATTAATGTTCATGAAAGGTTCATCGTTATAGAGGTTTGAGTTTACATCATAATTGTATGGAAAGCACTGATCATTTTAATAATTTATACAATTGATTATTAGTATATTTATAATTATCCGTAATGCAATATTTGATCCTTATTTTACGTTTTTCATACACTATAATTTTTTCGCATGTCCTGGATCATGGCTGACAGCGATTTTTTTTCTTATCTTTTTGTGTTCTTGAGAATTACATGATACCATTCTGTTCCAATATTTATTCAAATCCCGCTTTCAAAATGACAAATTCTCTTTCGAACCAATTTAGAGAATGGTTGTATTTTGTTTTCAATTTAGTATTAGTGTCATTCTTGTTGTGTTATGTTCATCACATCGTTTTATAGTTTATTTATATTCATCTGTTTTAAATGTGCAATTTATTTCAGTGTTTTATTGTTGTTATACTTTTGTTGAGATTTTTGAGTATTTATTTATTATGTCATAGTATAGTTACGATGCGGTTATCAGTCGAATGCATGTTCTGACACGTGAGAGTAAAAACAGGAAGTTTGACGAAAGACTGATGTTTAATATAATTTATCCCTTAGAAGTTTTATTATTTTGTTTTGTAGCGCAGCTGCATGTTATCCAAAGATTTGTAGTTTCATTTTTATAAGACTTCTGTTTTATTTTCACGTTTTTATTATTTTACTCATTCTAGTCTACAGTGCGAAAGAAATTGCAGCTTTCAGAAATATTTTTGAAACGCAACAGTCGTACTTAAATGTCATGTTTTATACACTACATGAGCAAAAAAAAAAAAAAAACTCATACAATTAAGTGTTTTGTTTTTAAGTTGACATAACCTTGTTATCCTAAAATGTTAGATATTTTATAAAATTATTGTAAAAAAAATATCATTTTAGAAACAACCTTTCGATTTCTTGGATAACCACTGTGTAAATATAATCAACTGTTTTTAAATGTAAAAATGTTATTATTTAATGTATGAAAAAAATCTTTTGAAAGATAGAATCACATTCTACATGCCATAATTTTTTAATACACAATTGAATTTTTCTTTGATTAAATGGCTTTTATTTACTAGTATACAAATATGGGGAGAATTGTGTATAATACTCAATTCTGTGTAAAGAACGAAATGTAAAGCTTATTCGCTGCAAGTTTGCGGGTAACATCATCCTAGGAGCTATTTTCCTGTGTTGTTTGAATGCTTTATAATACTCATTTTAAGAAATTTTAGACACAAGATTATACTTATCCTTGTTAACAATTGAAAATGTTGGAAGCGGACTTTTTTAACACCCTGTTATTTATTCATGGTGCTAATGTTTAAAGAATGCGAAGGAAGTTAAGTTCTGTCGGCTTCTGAAAATTTCAGTGCAGTGTTATACTATTCTTCCAACTTCTGCATTTATTTCCTTAAATTTTTTTGAAAAATATCTGTCAATAGAGTCAATATTTGTTTAAATATATCTATGGTACCTACAAAAAGGCACACATTTTCTAAAGTGACGATTGTCCGTTTTTTCAGTGTATCGAATTAGGCTATTAACAGGACTACTGGTTCTTTAGACAAAAATGGACCTTTAGTTTTCTTTCATCACGAATTTCGATTGTGTAAATGAAAGGTGATTTTTTTAACTAATTCTTTAATTAGTCCTTTAATATATTTAAAAGAAAACTCGCTTATGGTTCTCTGTGATAGTCTTAACTTACTAAATCCGTGTTTGATATTCTTAATTCTTGGTTGTCTGTCATATTACCGATAGACTGAATAATTCTTGGTTCGGATAATCGGCGCTTCGCTGCATTTCATGCGCCTTGTCGGTGTTCATTTCTCCCCTCTTTCTTGCGCGCGTACTTCTTCTCCTATAAAGTACACGCTGCCGTATATACCTCAGAATAATACTGAAATACCTCAGTGTACATTATTACTTGTAGCACACGCGTGTGCTTGTATGTATGTATGTATGTGTTGGCACAAGGCATAAACATGCGCTTGTGTGAAGTCAAAACCAAAGGAAGAAAATTGTTCCACGTGGATTCTCGAGCACAGAACTGACAAAAGGGTGAAGAGAATATCTCTCCAATTAGCTCATTCTCAACGGTAAAAACTTGAGAATGAAAGCTGTTAGAAAAGATTTACAATGTGTTAAAAAATATTATTTTCACCAGAATGACGCGTAGTAAATGAATAATTATTCAATAGTAAAAAAATTCGATGTTGAATGTCGCATCAAGAAGTAATGAAAAGCAATTGACGCCGGTTAGTCTGTCAAATTTTTATTACACAGAATTATATTCGATAGTCACAGCTGTTGGGTAAAAAAGTAATCTGAATTAATTAAATTTTAGGTTTGTATGTAATTTTTCCATAACTCCCGATAATTAGAAAAATTGTTTTGCATATCTTGGGAGAAAAGTTATACCATTCGCTATACTACTATAACATCCCCCAACATAAGGAAAAAATACATCCTCTCACACAATTGTCACCTATAATGCTGTGGTTGCGAATAGTGCTAACTTAAGCAAATTTGATCGTTAATGATCAAACTTAACGACCGAGAGATAAAACTGACTTTTTAACTAGCATAGAAGATGCACTTGGTAATAACCGGATAAGAGTATAGTGTAACCTGGCATCAATTACACAATCGCAGAAAAACGTGGGTCTAGTACGCTTATTACACGAAGAATAAAATCATTTAGTAATCATTTACATAGCTCTCTTACTTAACAGAGAGTGAGAACTACCAAGAACTGTTGCATTTACTACTCATAAGAAAGAAAGGTAAACTCAAGAATTTTGAATCAGTTATTATCTAAAAATATGATATTTGATCTTGCATAACACTGCGACCCTTTTTTATGACAGATTCGCCCATTTTTGCCCCAAATAGGACATTTAACCTTATCTTAATTACTTGTCTTCTATATTAGCATTAAAAAAATTCTATTTATTCGCCTGGAGTTTACGCTTTTGCTACTTTCTAACGGTAAAAAAAAAAGTATCTTCGAATATCCATCCCATGCAACTGATTTTAAGAAATTCACGTTTCGTTTTTATTTAATTAATTTTTATTTATTTATTTGTTAGCATTTTATTCAAGACGATTCCAATTTGTTATTTTTATAGTTTAAAATTGATCATATATTTTGTATTTATTTTTATTGAATAAGTTTTTGTTTCTTTTAGCAAAGGCGAGTATATTTTCGCCTTTTAAAATTTACGACAACAGTTTTCTCTTTTAACGTGGGATTACGTTCCTCCCTAATAGTCCTCCGGAAAGCAAAATTTCAGATGGCCTGCGTCGTGAGTTATAATTTTGGCAGCACGCCAAACCCAGTCTCTATCGCTTGGGCAAGCAGTAAACAGTTAAACAGAAAAGTGCCAAAATTCGTCAAAACTTTGACATACATATATATATATATATATACACACACATACACATACGTACATATATAGATACCGTGTTTCCCCGAAAATAAGACCGGGTTTTATTTTTCATGAAAAGTACAGTCATGTTATCTTCTGGAACATCTTCATAAATCTCCAAACCCCGATTCCGGCCTGAATTTCTTGCGACACCATTTCCCATAGAACCATTGGCCCTAATATCTCATGTCTAGCAATAGAGCTCTTCTTAAATGAGCAATTCTTGACCATATAGCCTACTAGTACTACATTCGCAACACAGCTGTTAGGGATTTTATCCCATGAATTCTTCACCTAAGTCACGATCTCTTGCAGGCTAGGCTTCAGAAAGTTTCCACGTGGATTTCTCTCCATTTTATTTTCAATGTAGGTATTGATTTCAATGCGCAAATGGTCCTTGAATGGCTTTTTTTTTGCAATATCAAGAGTCTGGTCATTCCTGTGGGAATCATTATTTGATCTACTCATTTTTCTGCAAGAAAGTTTGTCTTTAATGCGGTGAGTGCTGGCTGAATCCCAGACTAGCAGACCTCTTTGGCCACCGCGCAAAACAAGTGGCAACATTAAATCGACCCACTTCCTTATAACTGCTTGTGTGCACCAGGCTTTTTCGGTTTCAAGAACATAAATGCCTGAAACGTTCTGAATTTTATTTTTCTTGCCCTTAGTAATGAATTAGTGGCGGGACTTTCTTTTCTTCCAGACGAATTGCCAAAATACAGGTAACACGTGCCCTTTCGTAACCAGTGGCACTACATTGACGAGGAACGGTTATTCGAGTTCGGTTATTAGGTCTTATTTTCGGGGAAACACGGTACATATATACATAACACATACATACATATATACTTACAAAAGAGGTAAGCAACGATAAGTAATCCTACGTTAATAACCCGAGGTAGTTTCGTTAGAAGAGACTACATTAATTAATTTTTTTTTCGAGAAATTTTGCTACAACTAGGACAGCTTTTCAGCCACATTTCGACAAAATTTTATAATACATTGAATACTGTTGTAAAACTAAACATTTATTTATAACTATACGCTCCCACGGACACACCAACTATTCAGTGTACTATTATTAAATAAATATATGCGGATTAAAATACATATATTTATGTTTTGATATTTAACATCTATAGGTATGTAAGACCCTTTAACAATGTACTCAGGTCGAGATTTTCAGAAGAATTGGCAGACATAGCATAAAGGTGTTGCTTACTAGACATTCAATTTGAGGCAGAAATGAATGGTTCTATAAAAACAGGAGAAATTTGCAGGAATGCTGATCAAACTTCATACAGCTAAATCCAACTTCCCGCCAGTGCACCTTTTTCCTGAATGAGCGGTCGCAGTTGCTTTTGGCAATGAACCAAATAGTCCTTTCTCGCGTGGAAGAACATAGAAGAGTTGTATCCTTTTTCACTGATTTTTATTTTTCATTTTTACATTCATTTTTTTAATTTTGTCGTTGCCAGCGTAGGCTTAGTAATGTTGATCAGCCCATAAAGAGGGCGAAACTAGTTCAGTGGCTGCTGGGTACACAGGAGATGTTTAATTAAGGTCTGCTGTGTTTGATTTGTGGTTAGTTTGACCCTTAAAAGCCAGCTTTTGAACTTCTCCCCAAAAAGTTTTGAGTCACTAAATTAAAAATAAGTGCTCCTCTGACGATCAATACTTTTTTATATTATTATTAAGGTTGCCACCGTAACACGCGGTTTAATGCTAAATTTTCCCCTACTCCCTTATGCATCATCGACGACTCTCTTCCACATTTCTGATAACCATCCGTTGGCGACAAAAGTTTTGTCATCAACTGAAGGAAAAGCTGTCAAGTAGGGAAACTTTTTTCCCCCGTTGGAATTAAGCTCATTTTGGTCTCCATGACAACCGAAAAACGCGCGAAACGGAAGTAAATAATCCGTTGGGTTCTTATCTTGCGTAATTACTTTTATCACAGTTATTACTCATTTCTGTGTAGATCTATGCAGCGAAAAACTAATTTTAAGACAACCAATTTTATCAAAGTTTCGGTGTGTTATTAGTCATTGACCAAAAAAGTTTCATTACATTCTTAAGGTCGTTACAAAATTGTTACGATAGTCGCTTATCAACACAGTTTCATATCGTTCCTTTTAAAAGTTTCTTTTATGAAGTAAAGCCATAAACAGAAATTAATTTAAGTTGTGAAAATGTAATCTTCTTAAACGAAAAAAATTCTCGAAATAAAAGTATATTTTTAGCCTAAGAAAACATCAGTGAATTCCTTCGTTTTCGCTTCAGAGAAAAACAGTTGACGAACAAGAAAAAAACTGACAATAAAATAACAAGAATAACATAAAAAAAGGTTCTCTAATAAAAGGTTCCCTCTCACACACACACACATACATATATATATATATATATATATATATATATATATATATATTATATATATATATATATATATATATATAATATTTTTCTTCTAATTGCTACAGAAACAAAAAATAAATTTCATCGAGGAAACTGGAACTTGCAATGACTGACGATTTCCAAAAGATTCACACTTCACAGACATTCCTAAATTGGTTTATAATTTATTCTTAACTGTGTCTCTTGGACGAGGTGTTTTGTTTATTTAGTTTTTTTTTATTTTAAATTATGATCTACTCAAGTTTTTATCGAAGTGTTAAAAAACAGTCAAAAATCTTTTAAACACAAAAATAGTTATCAAAAGTCAAAAAGTTTTATTCATCGGAAAAAATATTTATTAGTTAGATATGTTTTTATCATATAAATATTTATGAGCGTGTAAAAGGTTTTGTAGGAAGTTAAGGTTAAAAAGGCGATTTTGTTTATTTGAAATTCGGTACAGGGAACTCGACTGTATTTATTTCTTGTCTCTTTATAAATAAATGCTGATGAAAATAATTTTTCATTACCTGGGAATATGCCATTTGTTTTTAAATTTCAGTTTAGCAAATAATTTTTTAACAGAGAGGCTAAATTTCGCAAATATGTAGATGGGTGTCTAGAAAACAGACAAGTATCCTGGTGAAGTAAGGTACATTGCTTCCGTTTGAATACATCATTATCGTATTTTTTGTAAACGTTAACGTAAGCCACTCTCATGTATTGCATAAATTGTTTGTATTGCATATACAGAAGTGCAGTAATGAGAACAGATATTTTCCAAGTGTTTAAGAATCGGCTATTCGGAATCAAGCAAATCCAAAAACAATCCTACAAAGCAGCTGTTACTGTAGTACTAGTTTTACGAGTGAAGGCAAAACATTTCGAAAAATGTGTGAAGACAGGTAATGATCATCAGATGCAGCCTGGTATTTAATGTTCCTATAGTGGGTGTTCAGGGTTTTACAGAGTATCGTCCTACAGCTGTTCTTTTGCAGAAGGATATTATTGATTCTAAAGGCATCTCGTTGTCTATATCTGTGCTCGAGAATTGTTCCACAAATCGGGATCTTGAATCAGGTTCTGACGACATCGGGGGTTCTTGCATGCGTCTGTAGATGGTTTCTTTGTTCTGATATAATCAAGCGATCGATTCCTGTCGTATGTGAAATGCCTGGAAGCCGAAGCCCTTCTTTCAAACTTTTTTTAAATTCGCTCCTCTCTCTCTTTCTACACGTAAGCTGCGCTCTCGTGACCGACCGTTGCTATGTCTTCCACAGAAATTTTCCCCTCTCTCAGTCTTAGATCAATACGAAAAGAACATACGACGACTTCAGTGTAAGTGAAGAGTAGTCGATTCGCACAATGAACTCATCTCTTTTGTACCTGTTAACATTAAATTTGATATGTAGTATTGTATATGATGAGGAGGAGAAAATAATGTGGAAGCTTTTGACATCACAGTATGTGGCTTAACAAATAAAGTAAGATGTAAATTTTTATCGTCTGCGAAATGTGGTTTTAAACCTCCAAACGATATTTAATTTCGATTCTAATCGCTGTAAAGAACTTTGTAATTAGCTTAGGTAACAGAAAAATGGAGAGTAAAGTACTCTAAAATACGTTATTTTTTTCTTTGATGCTAGTTTCACTATTTTTTTCTTTTAGAACTGAGTCAATATAAATGATTTGAATTTTGTAGAATTCTTAGAATTTTGCAATATATAATTTCATCACCTTGCAATCCAAATCTTAAGCTCACTGACTTACATACTCGTATTTCGCCCTTCCTTCAAAATATTTCTCGAATCATCCTATGGATTTTTTTTTAATTTCTTGAAGGTAAAAAAATAAACAGGGAATATAAATTATTTACATTAGTATTAAAAATATTTTTCTTTCTTAACAAGAATGTTTGGAAATGGCGAAAATTCGATTGTTAAAAAGGTATAACTTTAATTTATTTTCTTGTTTTTAACAGTTACTTCTATTTACTTATTTATTTTTTATTAATTCTTTTATTATATTTATGACTTTTAAAACATACGCGTACATGCGTTTAATTAGCAGTCATTTTGAATTTAAAAATCAATTTGACGTAAAAAGTAAATTAATTTTAGAACAATTGGAATTATTGTCGGTTTATTGTAGCCATAATAATCCTACCAAAAAAGTTCTGGATGCCGTGAGTCTTTACTGTTATATTTTCTGAGAAAGTTTCGTTTCTTTTCGATCAAAACAATCACATGAAGGGCACAGAAATCGATCGCACCCGTTTGGTCTACAGTCGCATTGGGATCATCCCCGAGTCTTACTTTCAACTGAAGAAGCTACCTCAAACTACTTCATCACTCATGGATTGTACTATTTATTGTCTTCTCATTGTTCCTCATTTGACAAAATGGAATTCTTTAGCCTAGTTTGGGAATAAAAAAAGTGATCTATTGTAAAGAACCGTGTCTTTTTTTTCTTATTTGTTGTGTGTTATGATATGCATAATCAGATTATAAATGGTTTCGCTTCTCTTTAAACATGTTTACTTTCTTCTGAGGTATTAAGAACTGAATAAACTTCTCAACTGAAGCGTCGGTTATTTTTCAGCGCACTTAGCGAAGTATATGCATACGGTCACCGGTTACAAAAGGCTGTAATTTTCTACTATCCATGTAATTTAAGGGAGCATCGAACAGAGGCATTTTAACACGAAAAGCGAAAAGAAATTTCTCCCAAATAAGAAGAATTTGTTTCATTAATCTATTACCGATAACGTAAACATGTTATATGTAAATGCAGCTAACCCCGCAGACAGTTAAAAAAAAAAAAGAAATATCTTGAAATAATATGTAATGTTAAGTATGAAAAGTCTGAAATCACATGAAATTTTAGAATCAAAACAATATATTGCATAAAAAGCAATTCTAGCGTTCGAAGAAAAACTGTCAAAAAGTGCCACCATTAATAAAAAAATTTGAGTTCTCTGAAATATGTTGGGACTTAATTTACGTACAAAAATGAGAGTGAACAAGTTATGTTAAGCATCGTCCCTCCCCGACTGAAACTTTCTTATTAATGGCACCACAAGGGTCGGAGTCCGGCATTAACCAGGTGCCACCTCAATTTTCACCGAGGGCGACATCTGGATTGCTTGTATCTTCTCCTAGCCACTAACCTCATAGATGTATTCTCCAGAATACGGATTTAACGAGCCCATATTCGGCCTAGACATGAAAATTTCTCATGGGGTTCGTCGGAATTCGAACTGAGCACCCCCAGTCAGAGGCCCAACGCGCTACTACTTGGATACCGCACCCCTCTTTTTTTTATGTTATTGATACATATTTTTTTTCAATTGTAGTCTTTTCTTCCCCTGGATAGGCCGTTGTTCTTGAACAAATCCTCTTTCTTTATAACAATGGGCCTTGTCATTTCCCCTATTTATTCTTTCCTCTACACATCTGACATCTCATTAGTTAAAATCGTCACTCGTGTATCGTGTTCATTCATGTCCAGTCAAGACGAGAGGTCCTGACGAATTGGTTCGGATAGATTGTGATTTTTTTTTATCACCTTACCTTAGAGGGAAGATCGACTGCATAGAACATGTTTTGTTTCTAGGGTGTCCATTTCTATTAAAATGGACGTCATTAATAAAACTGGAGAAGGATCACATTTTGAAGGAACGAGCCTTTTCAAATCATGGAAATAAATCTATCCGGAATGCCCATTTCATTATGTGGTCATAAATTAAAACTGAATCTGCTAAAGCAGCGTAGAGTAGAGACTCCCTTCCCTTTAGGTAGTGGCAGTATCAAAAGAAGTTTTCTGGATCCAAAATTAATAAAATTGATGATAAAATAACGAAATATAAAAAAGGTGAAAGTTAAAGCTTTTTAATAAAATGGGAAACCTCTAATCACACATTTTAGTACTGAATTAAATGACAAAACAAACACAAAGTGTAGTAACTTAAATTTAATAAAACACTTGACGTTCTTTTTCCCTTGGTCATAGAGTCAAGCTTTGATTCCATATTTGAATCTCATTCCAGGCAGTGGGCTTCGAGTAAAAGTGCTTCTATTCCTGAATTTAATTTCATATGTAAATCTCGACGAATATCATTCTGCAAAAGTAGGTCATTAAAAATGGATCAAAATCTGAAAAGCTTTTTATGTACACACTTAGGATATTCATCTCTCTTCTGTAATCAAAATTCAACTGTTCCAAGATCATATAAAATACGTTAAAATATTATACAGCTTAGTTTCAAAGGTTCAAGGAAGTTCGTTCTATTTTACAGAAAAACGTGTGATCTGGTTACTGAATAAACTCTTATTTTGTCAACAACGTTAAGGAAATAGATTATAAGCTTCTTCTTACATCGTCAGAATTAATTTACTTTCTCCACAAGTTGATGTATCCAAACAAAGAACACGTTTTGCCATTTTGTTGTCAATTTTCCATTAGATTCAACAGTATCGCTTGGAGTTCGATACTCCATTATGTTTGTTCGTATGAGAAAGGTCACAAGGAAGTTTGCACGTACCCACCTATCCTGAAATTAAGGCTGCTGTGTACTAACCCTATTAGATTCACTCACCTCAAGGTTAACTTATGGAGAAAATTTGTTTACAATTTACAGCTGTATAAATGCTGATAATAAAAAAAAATGGTATTTTCAGATAACCTGAACTTTTCTTCACCTTGCAACAGGATTTATTTTATAAATTTCGTCCACCGCCAGAATTTAGGAGCGTTTAAAACACACTATACCAGATCCCCCCCCCCCCACCCGAATAATTTAAATTTTAAAATATTATTTGCACTTAAAAAAAAGAAAATGCCCCAAGGTGTAAAAATTCCTTTTTCTATTACGGAGTACAATTTAAAAAAAAGTCTTTCAATCCAAGTCGGTAATCCGTGGACACATTTTCTCCATAGGTTAACATTGAGGTGAGAGAATCCAATAGGGATAGTACACAGCAGGCTTAAGAAATTCGAGGTTGCAGCCTTAACTAGGCATTGTCAGTATTCCACAATCTCAGTTTCGGGGAGCTTCTTACTTACTTAATAAAATGACTTTTTCTCCGAGTTGAAGCATCCAAACAAAGAAGACGTTCTGCCATTTTGTTGTCAATTTTCATGAGGTTCAACTGTGTTTACATTTAGTTCGATACTCCATTATGTTTGTTCGCATAAGGAAGGTCGTAAGGAAGTTTGCGTGTACCAACTTATCTCGAAATTAAGAAATTAGGGGTTGCAGCCTTAATTAGGCATTGTCAGTATTCCACAATCTCAGTTTAGGTGAGCTTCTTACTTACTTAAAAAATTGACTTTTTCTCCGAGTTAAAGCATCCAAACAAAGAAGACGTTCTGCCATTTTGTTGTCAATTTTTCATTAGGTTCAACTGTGTTTACATTTAGTTCGATACTCCATTATGTTTGTTCGCATAAGGAAGGTCGTAAGGAAGTTTGCGCGTACCAACTTATCTCGAAATTAAGAAATTAGGGGTTGCAGCCTTAACTAGGCATTGTCAGTATTCCACAATCTCAGTTTCGGAGAACTAAAAGGCGCAGAATGGTAATTTCTTTAAAAAAGAAAAAAAACCAATACCTTTCATCTTTCTTTGGGTTAAACGGAGTTCGCAAACAATGCTCGGGTGCAAGCCCATTCTCGTCCAGTTTTTCTAAAGATGGTGGTTGGGGGGAGGGGGAAGCCGAAATCCAACGAAATCCCTCGCAATATATTATGGAGGGGCGTGCAGCCTTCGGGAATCGTGTGCGTCTCGCCGCATCGATCGATGGATGGCCAGTCAGCGCTTGACCGCTCCAGCCCTGGATGATTCCACCCCGGATCGAACGCGTCGAAGAAGAGAACCTGTGCGTGCGTCACATACACGCCGAAAAAAAGGAGGCGAGATGGATTTCCGTGCACCGATTTTTGTATTCTTGGGCGAAGGAAAAAGAAAAAATAGAGAATCGCCTGTGCGTTGGTCGCCACGGATACTGCACACCTCACTATCCTAGGGTCCGCGTGGGGTAACACATTCTTCTACAATTTCGTTCAGTGAGAAAGATATGTTTAACATGCTCCCTCTTTTTATTTTTTTCTGATAACTTTGCATAACAAGATGCAAAATAGTGTACTTTACGTAAACAGCCGCTTTTGGTCCTAAGATGACCTAGTAGTTGAATAATCACGTGACTACACAAAATCGTGCATTTTGATTAGAATATTCAACAACTTTGCTTTTGCTGAAAGATCAGCTTGCACTGACTGAAAGAAATCTGAAAAAGATTTTCGCTGTTATTGAAAAAAAAACGAAAGAAAAATTCCGAAAATATTGTTAGGGGATAAATGTTTTGCGGCCAAGAAATTGTAGTATCTGGTGACCTGCAAGCGCCAAAGCATTCAGCAGACGAAATGCTAATTTGGAATCCTCATGTTCCTTCTCGTACACCCCAGGATCTATGAAAGTGATCCTATCCCTTACTTTCGAAATTGACCTTTTCGAACGTTCCCTTTTTCCTTCCTTTAGCAGAAAATGATATCTATCGCTTTAAAATGTTCACTGCTTTCGCAAATTAAACATTTAGTTTTAATTTCAGCCGTTAACGCGGCGGCAGTAGAATCATTACGTACCTTTCCCAACACTCGAATCTCGAATTCTTAGGCAGTTTTTCATACAGCCATCTATACCTTAGTATGGCAGCATATTTGCTTACAAGCTGAATGGATTTGTTTACAAGCTGGCTGGATGGTTTTTGTTCAGTTCTTATTCGAACCTTTTATAAAACAAAAATGTTTTCTCAATCAGTTTCGTTTGTCAGAAATTCCATTATAATTCGTCAACGTCTCGGGGCCTGTTCACCTAGAATCCGTCAGCGTCAGCGTTACTCGTATTGAAATATATTTAACCAATTACAAACCTCCAAACAATTAGCCACGAAATTGATTAGGCCTGTGATTGGTTTAAAATATGTCAATACGAGTAACGCTGCCGCTGACCGATTCTATGTGAACAGGCCCTTTCTTGTTTCAGTTTCTACAAAATTTCTGTTAGGTAGTAGTTCTTATTTCGTGTCATTTGATCCTAATTTGGACTGTACACTTGTTGATTAACTAATGTATTTCTTTAAATGAGAAAAAGATTTTGCGGCTTCCAAAGATAGAAATTTATGTAGGTAAATGCGCGCCTTTATTTATTTTCCAGAAATTGGCTTTTTTTTCCATATCAGTGGTTATAATTTCATTGCTTTCAGATCTGACAAAGCTCTAAATAAATAACTGATAAATTCAAAAAACTTTTCAGATTGACTTATATATTTTTGGCTGCCAAAATGTATACCTTTTTTCACCTCAGTTACACTTTAAAATAACTAAAATATCTGTTCAAATTCATTCGTATTCTTTATTTGAATTAGTTGAATACAATACAACTTCGTCAAATTTTGTTACCACGTGCTTTAAATTGAATGCAATATATCATACAATTCAATGGACTGTGGGAACACGCTTATTCGAAAACTTTTTTATGACAAAAGTCGCCCCAAAGATTTCTTGCGCACATTGTATTATGTACATTGTACAATAATAAAATTACAAATTTTACATACACGCCCCTAACACTTTATAAGGGCCCTTACTTAGTTGTAGTAAACTAATAAAATAAAAGTCAGTTTTGTACTATATGCCTCAACCAACTTTAAATTGTTTTTGATTTGAAAATTTTCTATGTAATTACATTATTGTTTACTTAACCTAAACTCTATGTAAGTTGCAAAACTGAACGAAAAATGCATTAAAAATGGCTATTTGAAAGGTTAAAATTTGAAAAATTTCCGGGGGAGTACCCCCGGACCCTCTTTCCCGGGGGGGGGGGGGGGATTCCATACACTCCAGTAGTATAGTTATCAAAACCCGTCCCTTATTTTCGGTGTCTTTATTTAAACCGTCCCTTATTTTTCGTGATTTTATTTGGCAACCCTGATTTTAAGTAACAATTTCTAATAGATAGCGCCCTCACGCGCTGCCTTCTCAGTAGCTGTTCGAAATACGTATATTGTTTTACGCAACTAGTATCATTTCGTTTCTCAACGGGTGCGTACACGTGTGGTTTATTTGGTTGGTCTACATTTGTAGACCACGCGCCTGATTACGTTACGTTTTGTTAAATACAAATTACATACAGAAGGTGGACAAAATAATACGAACACCTGTGAAATAATAGAAAATCTTTATTAATAGGGGGTTGGACCACCCTTTGACTGAAGTACAGATTTAATGCGACGTGGGATAGATGCATAAAGGTCATGGACAATATTTAAAGGAATATTAAGCCATTCCTCCTGCAGAGCGGTCTCTAATTCCGAAAGTCCGGATGGAGGTGGAAATCGGGAACGAAGTTTGGACTCCAAATATTGCCATAAATGTTCAATAATATTCAAGTCCGGAGACTGAGGGGGCCAGGCGAGATGTTCAACTGCATCGTCATGCTCTTCGAACCATTCTTGAACACATCTAGCAGTGTGGATAGGGGCGTTGTCGTCTTGAAAAAGCGGTCGCTCCCCAGGGAATACAGTCTGGACAAAAGATGGACATGATTCCCTAGAACGCTTAGATAGTGATTGGATTTGATCCTCCCATGCCGAATAACAAGTGTCCCAAGACCGTGCCAAGATATCGCACCCCATACCATAATGGAGCCACCCCCATGCTTCACAGTCGGCAAGAAACATTCAGGATGAAGCGCTTCTTTGGCCGTTCTCCAGACATAAACGCGTCCGGTCGTCTGAAATAGGGTGAATGACGATTCATCTGATTATATTACCTGTTGCCACTGCTGTGGGGACCAGCCTTTGTGATCTCTGCACCATTGGCGTCACTTGAAAGCATTAGTTGCTGTCACCAAGGCTTTGCGAATTGCCACTCTGTCATAAATGTTCGCAGCATGAAGTTCCCTTTTGACAGTTTTTGTTGAAACGGGGTCCTGGAGATGACTGTTCATTTCGGATGTTATCTCGGATAACGATTGCTTGTGCTTTCGGGCTACTATGCGCTTCAAGACCCGTCTATTCCTATCAGCAAGCTTGGACTTTCGGCCACTGTTGTGCTTTGAAGACGTCGTCTTACCCTCTTTCGTGTACGCTGTCATAACGGCTGATACCGTACTCCTTGCAAACCCCAAAAGTTTTGCTGTTTCCGTAACCGATGCTCCACCTAAACGCGCTCCAACTATCATTCCTCTTTGGAACTCTGACAGGTCTGACATTTCAACTTATCACAGACAGTTCGATAGAAGCATGCAACGTAGGTGACCGCTGTTGAGAGACTGATACCTTCCTCTTCACGCTCACTAGGTGGCAGACTTCTGTTGCAGGTGGCGCGGCTGTACTGCAGGTGTGAAATACGTCATACTTTTTCACAGGTGTTCGTATTATTTTGTACTCCATCTGTATATAAAATTCATACAAAATACAATACACTGTCTATTTTGTTAAATACAAATGATATTTGTAAGTATTATCTGTTTATATAAATTTAGTACTCAAAAGTTTAATTTTTGCTTACTGTTGTTGTTTTTATTTTAGTTTTTGCCTTTGTATGTAAAATAATAATTAAAAAGAAAGAACAAATTTTCATTGTTCCTAACAACTGCTAGATACGTAATTAAATTTTCTTAAATTCTATTATTACTGCTTAAAATACTTAAATGAAAGGAATGCAACAGTTTTTATTGAAGAATTTTTTTTTTGTTGTTGTTGTTAATTTTAAACAGTAATAAATCTTGGTCTACGAATGTAGACCACACGCCTAAACATGTTAGTAAAAGTCACGCGCCTAACGGAGGGTTAACATTTGGCTTGTGAATGTCTCGTATAAAAATCAATCTAATTACATCTCCTGTCAAAACAAACAATCTGTGGTTCTCGAGTTTCGGCAGGAAGCATATTTGTACAAAAATTAATTCTCTTCAGATTCACTTCACAGATTATCCAAATAAAAATTCGTTGTTCCTTGCGTATTCCACAAGTGTTATCTTTCAACAGAATACAATTTGTACACTGCTGGCCACTGTAAATGCAACACCCTGAAGGAAACATGCAAATAACATGAAATTTACAACATGCATTAGCGGAGGTGAGATATGCAAATGATTAGAATTTCAGCGCAGACGCACATCACGCGCGCCTGTGGCGCCACTTCAAAGCGCTATTGAAGGCTTGGAGATTTCGACGATTTCAAGTTCGGCAATTGTGTTTTTCTTGTGGTTTTTTCAAAAAAAACGATCAATTATGCCTCGTCGAAAACAGCGATCATCTTTTGATCAAGTATCCGAGTTCGACAGAGGAAGGATAGTGACCTACCGAGATTGTGGATTATCTTTCAGGGAAATCGGTAGTCGTGTTGGACGAAACCAAACAACTGTAATGCGGATATGTGATCGTTGGATGCAGGAGGGTACGACGGACCGGCGTGTTCGATCGCATCCACCTCAGCGCACCACTTCACGTGATGACAGGCAAATTGTGCGCATGGCAGTGACGGATCGCTCAGTCACATCACGAACCATAGCACAGCACATGCAGTCTGTAACGCATCATCCAGTGTCTGCGCGTACCATTCGACGCCGTTTACAGCAGAGTGGTCTGTCCGCAAGACGTCCATTGCTTTGTCTACCCTTGACATAGAACCACAGACGTCTCCGCCGCCAATGGTGCGATGACAGAAGGATGTGGACGGCAGAATGGAATGAAATTGTCTTTACTGACGAGTCACGCTTCTGTCTGCAACACACGATGGTCGCATTCGAGTCTGGAGACACCGTGAAGAGAGGATGCTGAACAGCTGCGTTATGCTCCGCCACACTGGTCCTGCACCGGGTATTATGGTATGGGGCGGTATTGGATATCACTCTCGCACACCTCTGGTACACATTGCCGGTACTTTAAACAGCCAGCGCTACATATCCGAGGTGTTGGAGCCAGTTGTCCTTCCTTACCTTCAGGGCTTTCCCACAGCCATATTTCAACAGGATAATGCGCGACCACACGCGGCACGCATTGTCCAATGGTTCTTCGTCAATCGCCAGATTGAATTGCTTCCCTGGCCGCCTTGCTCTCCGGATCTTTCGCTGATAGAAAACATGTGGTCCATGGTTGCTCTACGATTGACCCAGATTCCATCCCCAGCTGCCACAGCAGATCAACTTTGGCAACGTGTGGAAGCTGCTTGGTCTGCTGTACCCCAAGAACTCATCCAAAGTCTCTTTGAATCAATGTCGAGGCGTGTGGCAGCGGTGATCTCCAACAATGGCGGCTACTCTGGCTACTGATTTTGGCAGGAACCACACTTCACAGAAGTCTATAAATTTAATCATTTGATGCTTGGTCAACATGTTATCTACAAAATAAATTTTGTTGTGATATCTCTTGTCTTTCTTGGTGTTGCAATTTGGGTGGCCAGTAGTGTATTATCTTCATATCCCAGAAGCTCGGCCACACTCACAGAGTTGAAGCAGAAATTCGCGACTTGAGATTTAAGTCCCTTTAGTAAACCAAACAAATATTTAGATATTTCCAGTTCTAAAGGTGAATTTGAAAATCATGTTCGGCTGCCATGATCATAAAATTCAGAATTATATCCATGAATCATAATGACGTCACCGAAGAAGACAATATCTATACTTAAGGCCTGTTCACATAGGAGTCCGGTAGCGGAAGCATAAAAGGAAAGATGGCGCTGAGACGGAAATAAACCAATCATAGGCGTTAAAAATTTCGTTGCTAATCGTTTGGAGGTTTGTCATTGGTTAAATATATTTCGATACTTAACGCTTCCGCTACCGGACTCCTATGTGAACAGGCCCTTATTCATTAACATAACTAGAATCATAATTCAATTCGTAAAAAGGTATGTGGGGAGAGCTCTTACTTCATGTTAAGGCTTACTTCATGTGTACTAACCTCAATGTTAACCTATGGAGAAAATTCGTCTACTATTTAAAGCTACATAAATGCTGATAATCCAATAAAAATGGTATTTTCCGATAGCCTGAATTTTTCTGCACCTTGCAACAGGATTCATTTTATAAATTTCGTACACCAAAGGAATTTAGGAGAGTTTAAAACACACTATACCAGATTTTAACCCCGAATAATTTGAATTTTAATATATTATCTGTACTTTTTTTTAAACGAAAAATGCTCCAAGGTGTAAAATTTCTATCTCTATTACGGAGTACAATTTTTTAAAAAATCTTTCAATCCAAGTCGGCAGTCCTTGAACTCATTTTCTCCATGGTGAGCGAATCCAATAGGGTTAGTACACATCAGCCTTAAGGCCCCGAAATATCCGAGGTGGCGCGTCAGACATTTTGTTGCCTATTGTAACCAAATCATCCATTTCGACGCTTGTGAAATTTTTCGTAAAGGGTCTCTTTGGTTTAATCTAATGTATTTTAAGGATATTTTATAGTTCATTTGAGAGGGAAATTTAAAATTATGTACATTTCCGTTATCTCGAATTTGAATATGACCTGGGTCGGCCTTTTTTCTTAAAGGGACCGGATGCAAAAGTGTATTTTGGGCTTAAAATCAATTTCTCAGCGTGTTTTTTTTCTTTAAATCTTCTTACATAAAATAGGAAAATAATAACAATAATAATAAAGAAAATAAAATTTTAATAATAAACAAATTAAAGGTAACGTATTTAAATATGTGGCTTTTTTTATTATTGCCATCTCATTAATATTAGAAAAATCCCAATTTTTTAACAGTCTTTCTCGACACTACTTAATATAGCAAGTGCGTTTAATCATTCTGCCCACGTTGTTGGACAAAGGTAATTTTTTATTTTTTTAAACTAAAAGAACGTTCTGTACATGCTATGATCACAGGCAATATAAAGAAAATTCGTAGTACAGTTCATACATTTAGAAAAGGTTCATTGTAATTATTCTATAACATATATTTCAATATATCCTGAGCATAAACTGTCTTTTTCGTTTGAAATCAATTCTTTTAATAAATAATTTCTTGTACTAAATCTTCGTTTACATCTCTGTTACAAAATCTCGTGATTGCTTTCTATTTCATTGTTTTCTAATTTTTTCCTATGGGTTATTCACGAATAAAATTTAAAATATTCCTAGCTTTCGTCCTGATACTCCTCGCATCATACCACGGTATAGTTAATCCTTCAGCGGGCGCGCTAATTTTTGGAACACCAGCAGGCGCGCGTGGCACAAAGTGCAACGTCTCTTTCAACCTTGATTATTCCTTTTGTAATAAACTTTTTTTTTTTCCAAATTGAAAATAATGATTCTGAGTTTTATGACAAGATATAAAATGTTGATGATATTGAGATACATTTATAATTAGAGGCCAAAGAATGCAGATACAATCGCCTTATTTCAAAACTGTCCGGTTTGTTGGATCTAAAGACAACTTGCGAATTGTTTCGTATTATGTCCCAAAACCTAAAACACAATGAGATTGTCCATCTTCGTGATATGCGGGATACCGTGTAATAGCTGCACATTTGATCGACTACATCAACTCCTGCTTTTGTCGTACTGTAATCCAGTATAATCGCTGTTTTACCACAATTAAATCACGACTAACAAATGAATGGAAAGGTATAGATGAGTCAGAAAATCATACCTGCATTAGAAAGGGTGTAGCTATAAATAGAAACTGCTTAGAACATTGAAACCTTACATGTAAAAACAAAGCATTCAAAATTATGAAAATGTTGCACTTTATACACAGGCGCGCCCGCTGTAGGGTTAACACAACCTCATTTGTAATAAGTCCGTAGTATTGCCAGTTCTGGGTTTAGAACGACACTGAATGCGAGTATATTGCATAAAAGTTTGTATCCGTTAAATGCTTGAAAGACATTTTAAACTGAATTATGTATTCACGTGAATGTATTCAACGTATTAGGTTAATAAGAAAGGTAATCGAAGTTTTACACCGATGTTATTAAACACTGACGAGAGTTTTTGTGGCGTTTGTATTTTGCTAAGATTGGGCAACAAAATGGAGACTCGTGCGTCAGCCTGGATATTGGTTATTTAGATGCTCTACATCAGAGCTCCGCAACCTTTTATTTTCCACGGCACAACAACGTGTTTTCGATAATTCCGCGGCACACCACAAGTAAAAGTTTGCAAATACATAAATTACAATAATACGTATTTGTTTTTCCTAGCTAAATACCCGTGCTTCGCTACGGAGTATATTTTAGGATAATTACAATGAAAAAATAATGAAATTGCTTTTTAGAGGATTTCCTTATAAACAATATCTTTTGTTTCTTCATTGGGTGGAACTAATATTACCAGGCTCGTCCGCGAACTTACGCGTATTACAATTAAAAGCAATTTCATTATTTTTTCATTGTAATTATCCTAAAATGTACTACGTAGCGAAGCACGGGTATTCAGCTAGTTTAAATATAATAACTAATTTATTAATGAGATATTTGATCTTGTTTTGATGAACATATACGTTTTATATTTGGCTCTATATTAGAAAGTGCTACCCGAAGTTCATGGTCGACCCTTTAAACACGATCGTTTGTCATTTTTAATTAGAACCAGTGTCGAAAAACTTTATTCGCATAAGTATGTCGTAGAAAAAGGGAGCAAAATTGCAATGGCCTTGTCAGAAATTTGAGGATATTCTTTCCTAACTGAAATCCAGAAATCAGCCAATGACATTTCACTGAAGTTGAGTTTCAGCGTCCCGTCGTTTCTCAAATCTATAAATTCCACTCGAATTCGAAGGGAAAGTGCTTCTATTGAATTTTCGGCATCAGCTAGGAAAGGATTTATTATCCAATTGTATTGCTCAGTATTAATTGGGAAAAATAGTGATTAAATTTCTCTAGCAATAAACTTAAATGTTGTTGAGCCAGAATTAATTGCTTGTTTTTAATCATGGACTTGTAAGTCCTTTGGAACATTTCTAGAGATCCTTTTTGTAATTCTTTCTGCCAAAGTTCCAGCTTATTTTTAAAACCCATTAACTTGTCGGAACACGTCAGATTGTTTTCTCTTCGACCTTGCATTTTTTTATTCAGTTCATTCATGTTCTCAAAGATATCAGCCATAAACGCAAGTTTGGCCATCCAGTGATTACACAGACCTGCAAAAAAAAATTTTTTTTTAAGTTGTTTGTAAATTGATAACTGATTTCTATGTATTTTTCCTTGCTGATTTCAAAAATGAAATCCATTTTTATCTATCACTCCTGGTTATTTCACAAAAAGGGTATGTATTTTGGGTGAAAAACTCAATTTAACGCAATTTTGTACATTTTTTCTAAAGGTTCCAAATTCTACTAAACAGATAAAAGATACCCTGGTTTACATTTACACAACAGAATATTGAAAAAAGTGCATAACTATAGAGTGAAAAGTCCTTGTAGAAGTGCTTTCGCTTCACATCAAAACTCCCTTTAGTTCTGTTCCTGCTGTGGACCGCTTGAGGATCGTCCTTTTTTAATATCCAGCAGCAATCCGCTATCATGTTAACGTTCCATCTTCCTTGGTACCTTTTTTCAATTTCCTTGATGTCTTGATGGAACCTTTTGCCCTGCTCTTCACTGACATCACCAAGATTTGCAGAGAAGTCAAGGTGGGAGTGAAAAAAATGAACTTTTATGCTCATATTACAATCTAGCTTCATGAAGTTGTCTAGCATGTCAGCAATGATTGACTTGTAGTTTGGGTCCTTTTTGTTTCCCAGAAAACTGGTTACAACTAGTCTAAAAGATACCCATGCTGCTTTTTCTTTTGTTTCCATTTTTTTTTCTCAAAGCTGGCATCCCTCATTAGTTTTCTGATGTCAGGTCCGACAAACACTCCTTCTTTTATCTTTGCTTCGGATAACTCAGAAAACTGCTCACAAAGGTATCTAAAACAATTCTCCTTCTTTTGGCAATGCCTTGACAAATATTTTCATCAAACCTAATTTAATGTGTAGTGGTGGAAGTAATACTTTTTGGGATCTACAAGACTCTCCCTCAACATTTTAAACTCCAACCTGCAAGTTTTTTCTCAGCGGACATTCTTTATATAGTGTTGCTTCCTGTCCCATTCGCAGAGAAAGCAAGGGAACTTTGAGTAGCCACTCTGTTGACCAAGCAACATTGAAATCACATTTAAATTGCCACAAATCATCCATTTATGATCTGAATTTTAAAAAATTTAAGACTTTCTTAAGTTGCTCAAGATCTTCATAACATTCTTTTAGATGGACCGAATGTCCAACAGGCACCGAAGCATACTTATTGCCAATCTATGGAAGAACTACTTTTAGGCTTCTTTCGGAAAAAGTCTCCATTCTTTCGGCACATATTCTATTCCAAAACTTGCCATAACTCTAGGAACATCACTGCAAAAAACAAGGTCACCTTCTTGAGAGAAAAAAGGCACAAACTCCTTTTCCCTAGTTCAATACCAAGAAAAGCATGTACCTGGAGCCAACAGATCTTTTTTCTATCTAGATCCTAAAACTTCTGCGGAATCCTTTGGGACACGAAAAATGTCAGTGGAGGGAGATAGTAAGGGATGGGAGGGAAAGTCGACAGACAGACACTTATAGGAAAGTGATGCAGTATTAACCGTATTACACTAGTTTTAGTATGACTGCCCAGTATATATAAGAATGTCTATTTCATTGCAAACGCCTTAAAAATTTCTCACATTTTTTAAAAGTATTTGTAAGCAAAATTTAACAGTTTCTTTGGAAATATTTGAAATTTTGTCTAAACTCATAGTGCTACCTTACTTTAAAAAATCCACAAATTCGACAAAACTAGACATGCTAATTGTAACAAAACTTACGTGATGGAATTTTTTCAATAATTTTCCCATAATCAGCACCAAAAGTACTATAAAAATCACTCATTGCATTTGAAACAATTTTTTTGTTGCAGACCTGTGTTATCTTCAAAAGTTCGGTCATATTTTGTTTTAACAAAAACCCACGAACCTCGTTGCGGCTCAATCTAGCCAAAACTGCCCCGGGATAGCCAATGTACCTCAGTGTATAACAATAGGGATTCATAGTTCGCTCCCATTTCTTCACAGATTAGTTTAAAAAATCGCGAATTTAGGGTTCTTGATTTAATAATGTTTATTATAGTAATACAGTGATCCATCGATTGCAATAGCTCAATAGGCAAGTTTTTGATCATCAATGCTTTGCGATGTATGCAACAGAGTGTAATTTCGATATTAGGATTTTGCCGTTTTACGCACGAAATAAAACCTTTTTTATTGCCCATCATTGCCTCAGCACCTCCGTGCAAATACTGGCACAATTACTCCATGAGATATCATAGGTTTTGAAAAAATCATCAGTTACTCGCAAATTTCCTAGCCGGTAGTTCTCTCTAGAAGCTCGTTGTAAAATAAATAGTGTTCTTTTATGGTGCCCTCATCAACGAAGCGTACAATGGCTATCAGCTGTGCTTGGTTTTTAATGTCTGTTGACTCCTCAATCTGAAGTGCAAACTTCTGAGCCGCTTTCAGTTTTCCAATTAGTATCCCTAAAATATCGTTCGACATATCGTTGATACGTTTTAAACAGTATCAACTGACAACGGTAATTTCTAACTAATGTGGTGGTTCTTTTTCTTATCGATAAAATCACCACGGCACAGTCAAGATCACCTTGCGGCACAGCGGTTACGGAGCGCTGCTCTACATCACCGATTAAAGGCCTTAAATATCTATATCAATCTCCAAAATACAGAACAGGCCGGTGGAATAATAATATTCAGTGACTCCAGGACCGACCTTAAGGCAATTCTGCAGGGCCTCTCAAGACAAACACACAATATACATAATGCTCTGGACCAAATCAATCAACATAATAAACACTGCATCATGCAATGGATACCGGCACACGTTGGTATTGATGGTACAAGGTTGCTAACGGCTTGGCTGAAGAAGCGAGACAGCTAAATGAGGAATCTCCTCATTCTGTCACACTTTGTGACATTAACTCAGTTGTAAAGTCTAAATTCAGAAATAGGGTCATCGAATTAAATTATCAGATCTGCGAACTAAACGCCAACAGAAAAATTACAAAAACCTTAACAAGACTGAGAACTCGGCACTTCAGAGAGATGAGAATTCAACAGGATGGAACCAGGACTTGTACTAATTGCAGAAACTGCCGCGATACCAAACTAGGACCTGATCGTGTTTTCTCTTGCCCTGCAATAATGGCTGCAATGCAGCAGATTAATGATTGTGCCCAAGAGGACCTTTATGCGGACAATTGCCTCCAAATAGCTGAGGCTGTGTGGACCGCCCACGGTGTCGTCTAGCTTGACTGTCCATGGACACGACAACCAACATCACCGTTTCTCATCCAGGGGTCCCCAAAGGGTCGCTAGGAAGGCAACTTAATAGTTTGAACTAGTCATTCGTGCAGTTATTTATTGACTGTTATTAAATTTAGGACTGGGGGGGGGGGTCGCGAAGTGTTAATTTTATTTTTCTTACGTTTAGGGCTGGGGTGGGGTTAAAAGGGTTGTTTAACTTATTCTGTAGCGCATGTTAAATAGTATTCGTAGACAAAACAACATCTACATGATTTTTTTTTTCTTTATTTCCCATTGCTGTTTCTAATGCTGCCTGGCCGGAAGTATTCTAGACCAGGTACAAATAAGCTAGCGGGCTGCGGCTCCGGTTTATAATGGCACCACAAGGGTCCGAGTCCGCTTTAGCCGGGTGCCACCTCAATTTTGACCGAGCACCCGCCAAGGGCGACATTGGGGGGGATCGTATCCACTTCCACCGCATAGGACTTTCCAGTCTATGGATTTAACGTGCTCATATCCGGCCTAGTCACGGAGGTATTTAATGGCGCTTGTCGGGATTCGATCCGAGCACCCTCAGTACCGAAAGCCAACGCGCTACCACTAGGCTACCTTTAAGCACTTTTGTTTCCTGTTTACAGACTATGCGTTTATGTTACACTGAAACAGCTCTAAAAACTCAGCACATGCGTATACGTCCGCTACGACTGAAAATAGTACCTCCTTACGTGATCGATCCTGATGAATCGATTACAGCTAAGTTCCAGAACCACTGGTATAGTAAAACCAAGTTTTCATAAATGAATAGTTCCACTTATCTTTGAAACATCGTGACTTTCTTCCGGGGTATTAAGAACTGAATAAACTTCTTGACTGACACGTCGATCATTTTTCAGTGCGCTTAGCGAACTAAATATATACGGTCACCGGTTACAAAAGGCTGTAATTTTCTACTATCCATGTAATTTAAAGGAGCATCGAATAGACGCATTTTAACCTGAAAAACGAAAAGAAATTTCCCCTAAATTCGAAGAATTTGTTTCATTGAAAAAACATGGATTTTCACTGTAAATGCAGCTAGACTGTTTTTTAAAAAAAGTCATGGAAAAAAAAAAGAAATATCTTGATATAATAGGTAATGTTAACTATGAAAAATCCGAAATTACTTAAATTTAAAAAACAAAGCAATTTAGTTCATAAATAGCAGTAGTTCGAAGAAAAACTGTTTTTTTATATATATATGTGATATGTTTTATGAAACAGTGTGCATGTTTCAGTTCTTAGACGGAAAATAGTTTCTTTCACCTGCGGTATTTACTTCACATTCTTTGTCAGTTACTTTACATCAGCCATTTTGTTGCTCGATTAGTTGTCAGGTAATGAGCAGAAAAGTAATTTAATGCTCACATAAAATAACCAAGCGAAATATTTTAAATATGTGTGAGGTGTAATTGTTAAATTCCTAAGATTTGTTAAATTTCCTGCAATAACGAAACTGTGTGTTACAGAAATGGTAGAGCTCCTATAGCTATGTATTTAACATGGGAGTCTATAGGATTCTCGCCAAATATGAGAGTTATCGCCAAAATGGCGATGGATTTTGTGACTTATTTTGGTCGCCAACTTAACCTTTCTGAAAGCTTCTAGAAATATCTAGCTGTGACTGACCAATAGCGGGCGCTTTGGAAATCTATAAATATACCTGACTTAGAACTCGGTTAAATTTCCTAGAGAGAATTGAATATGTTATAACTACATTGATTGGCGTGTATTGTATTGAAAATTCTGGTCTCCTGACTTGTGTTTTTAGAATTTTCTGCTGTATAGAAGATAGTTGTTACGTCTTTTTATGTTTGAATTTGTGCATATGCCTGAAGAATTTACAAAATAATAAATTTATTTTGTGTGACCTTTCTGAAGAGATTCTTATTCAATCCTAACAAACCCAGGAAAACAGAACAATATATCAAGACTGCACAGCTAGCTTTAAAATAAAAGCGGTTTCAAATAAAATTGTATAAGAATAGCACCATATCTATGTATTTTTGGTAAGCATGATTTTCATGCATCTGCCTTAAAGTTTAATAAAGTAATTTTTCAATAATAAAATTCACTAAACTCATTTTATTCTTCTACATTTCCAATCAGCTAAGAAACTGGCAGCAGCGGCAACAGCAGGTGAAAATCCTGAGCCTAAGAAGCGGACAGTCTTCGGCCAAGTCAAATCATTTTTCGTCTCAGAACCACCAAAAGAAGCCCCAAAAGCCTCGCCCGAAGAAATACCACCTCTTGAAACTCCAGAGGCACCTCCGATGTCCACAGAAGAGACAGGCTAGCTGTTGTCTTTCAATTTTACCTCAGTTCTCAAGCCATTTCGATATGTTGTATGTATTTATAGTTGTATGAAGTCAAACTGTTAATTGTTGTCTGATTGTTGGTGTCAAATGCAATTTTTGGTGCTCAATAAGCTCATGATGAAAAAAAGACTGATTTTCAACCTTTAAAGAATATAACAAAACACAAGAAAAGCATTTTTTTTTAAAAAAAAGTACTTACTATTGCCATTCCAGCAATAGGAAAAACAAAACCCTTGAATTTTCACACAGTTTTAAGATTTCTGTCAGTCAGAGATTGGTAAAGAATTATAATACTAATCATTAAAATGTAAATTAAATACTAAGTCCAAATGAAGGGATTAAATTCTCCATATTTTATTGGCATATTTAATCATCCAAATTCTAGAGCAATAATTCTGAACCTCTGGTGTTGTGGACCCCTCCATCTGATAATAAATACTCAAATCATGAATAGTTTCAAACAAAAAAACAGGGAAATGTAATAGAGCGAGTTTTAAAAATTCCAATAACATTAGAATGGGAAGGATATATATAAAATAAAATATAAAGGATTATAAAAGATATCAATATGTTAAAAAACAAATCTATGATTTAATAATGTATTAGTACTTATTAATTTTAGTTTCAAATAAAAAGTCTCAAAATGTGTTTTGTCGCATGAGCGAATTCCTGGACCACAATTTTCCTCCAAGTCAGCGGACCCCTGAAATGGGTCCATGCATTCTCAAGGGGTCCAAGAACCACAGGTTAAGAAACCATGTTCTAGAGGCTATGTGCGCCTGTAAAGAAAAAACTGTGGAATTTCAAAAATAGTTTGTGTAGTATTACTATCTTAGATTAATTATGTACTTGTTCAACACAGTTGGATTATCTAGAAAATGTTTTATGTATTGGCACACAATCTGGGAATAAAGCAGAATAGGAATAAAAACATACTTCAACATTTGCTGCTGCAGCACAGAAAATATTTAATTCCAATACTTTACAATTTTTTATTTTCCTATTTTTTGTGTGATTTGTTATTTATTTCTGTATTTTGATTTTCCCAATTTCAGAAAATAAATGTGCAATTTCTTGAACTAATAGTGAATTTTTTCAAAGATATTATTTTAGAAAAAAAAATATACTCTAAACAGCTCTTCTGGTTTCAAAATCCTTAATTTTTTAAATTAATTTTATAAAATTATTTTGGAGAAACATTTTGAAGTGATTGGAAGTAAACTTAGCACTCAAACTGCACAAAATTTACCAAATCCAAAATTTTCTACAGATAAAAATCTAATTTTATAATGCATTTAATAAAAATTTAAATCAATTAAAAACATACTAAGATTTAAATCTACATTTAAAACACAAAAGTTTTCATTAAATAGAATCTAATGAGCTGAAATAAAAGTTATTTGCGTTCATTTATAAACCTCGTAGCTTAAAACTTCTTTTATAAAGGGAGATTTGTATATTTAAATTTTATCTTGACTGCATTTTTAATGTAAAATAAGTGTCACATTGCTATGATCTACAAGATTAATTTATCAATATTGAATAAAGAAAATCTTATCAAATTGAATGGATTCTCTTTTATAAATGCACAAGTCCAGAATAATAATTCATGTTTTTTTTTTCCTCTCCACATACACCATGCCAAACAGCCACTTATTTTCCTCTTTGAAACAACTTCAACATCAAATGCAAAATTACAACAATGTTAGGGTTCGTACACTTTTCCAAATATCAAAAATAAGGAGCTCCTAAGAACTTTTTAAGAACCTGTGGTAGCACTTTCGAGGTCCTTAAAAAGGATTTAAAGTATGTTTTATTTCCAAAAAATTTGTACATTTTAAAAGTATTGGTTTCAGAAACATATATCACTTTGTAATTTCTCCTGAATCCTTTACAAATTGATATTAATAATCATATTTACAGGTTGCAATCTATTGGAATATCCTATGCATTTAAACTGATGACATCAATTAAAAGTGTCATGGAGAGCAAACTACAAGTTTATGTATAAATATGTATATACTAGCTGAATACCTGTGCTTCATTACGGACTACATTCAAATTAAATACAACGGTCAATTAATCCCAAAAAATTATAAAAATATCGTAACGAATATTTTTATAGACAAAATAGTGTAGAAGAAAATATTCAAATTAAATATAACAGTCAATATATGCAATTAATTTGCATGTTTAATATCCATAAATCATACTAATTTGAATTAAATTCTTAAAATACTTCCATCACAATTAGTCTAGCGGTTAAATTTTATCTTTTGCCGAATTTCAATATTTTTTTTGTCAGTTTATTTTGTTGTTAAGCACGTGATGCAAAATTAATTTAAAGTTATCACAAAAAGAAAAGAAATCTCATCAGCATTTAATAAATTAAATTCTAAAAATTCACCAAAATTCAGAAAATGAAGGTAAAGATTCAAAAAAGGTTTCATTTTAAAGGAATTTTTATGATCTTTCTCGTGATGTAAATTTTAAAACCCTCAGATTATCATTTTAAATGTAACCTTTAAAAAAAGGTGCAAAAACAACTTGAAAATTTAATTTTAAAAAATCTAAGAAGAATTTTTCAAAAAATTTTCTTAGTGCACCCCTACACTATAAAAAGAATCGCCATGAAAAAATTTCAGCCCTTTAGGTCTAGCGGTTTGGTCTGTGCGTTATCTGTCAGTCAATTACGGAACTGTTATATATATATATGGATTTGGAGTAGTGGTGGGGAGGGGGTGAGAAGGAAAATATATAACCAATCCTATCCTGAATAACAGTAATAGAAGCACTCGGACTTGTCCCCACAAAAAAAAAAACTAATCTGCATTTTCCCAAAAGCAATCTTTGACAGCTATAAACTGAAAATTCTTGTATTTCAAATCGAAAAGTACTTTTGAAGGACTGGAAAATAAATGTAAAAATTTAAGGACCTTGAAAGCAAAAATAAGTACTTTTCAAAAACTTTTTAAGGACCCTCAAAAATGGAAACTGAAAATAAGGAGTTTTAAGGCACTGTATGAACCCTGAATTTGCAATATCAATTTTTTCTCTAATGCAGAGGCACTTGTCATGAGACATCCACCATTTGTTATTCACTGCAAAGTCTTGCCGACTACTTCATTATGGGAGCACTACGTAGGTGAGCCAGCATTGCTCCCTATAAGGCTACAACACAATAACGACCAAGTCCACTGCACGGAAGCTCACGACGAAACGACTATACCATGTGGATGACAGTTTGGAACATATAATCTAAAAAGAAATTGATAGAAAACACTGACAGACTTTTTTCTGTGCCCAACAGCCAAATGAAAGAATGAGATTATGTTCCCAAATTAACCCGCAAATGGTAACATCCGTCTCTCGGATGGATAGAGTTCATACATTTCCTGCTAGGGTGCGTAATTATTGATTTGAAACCTTCATGTTCGAGCTATGCTTTAATTATTCCATGACCATGGTTGTGTTTATCTTTGAGTTTTGTTTACTTTATCGCCTTACATTTATCATTCCAAGAAAACTCACTCGCTTTAGAGGCGGATATTACTTTAAAGGTACATATTTGGTCTGTCTAGGGTCCAGGACACATTAATTTTTTTTATTTATTGAGTTAAAATTGAGAATTTTTTTGTGACGGTTAACCATTTTTTTTTTTTTTGACGGTTAACCATATAATTTGTAAACAAAATCACATCATAAAACTTCACATAAAGCTTTTAAAATTTAAATTTAAAAAAAAAAGGAAAAAAGTGGGGTAATTTAAAATTGTTATAACTCGAAATATTATCTGTTGAATTTTAAAATTTTTTAATTTCATTAAGCAGAAATACATGTTTTAATTTTGATTCAGAATTTTTTTAAATATTAATTTAAAAAACATAAAAAGAAGAGAGAGAGAGAGGAAACTTATTTCTGAAAAATCAATTTTCAAGTTTTTTACTTTTATGTAAAAAACTAAGGGAAGATTTTTAAAATAATATTCCCAGTATTGTCAATCATGGATAAAACTTAATGTCAGAGATGAAATTATACAATAATTAAAAAATTTTTTTATTTCCACAAATTTAACAAAATATTTCACAAAGTACAATAACTCATAAATGTCGACAAAGAACGATAAAACCCAGTGCTTAAAAATTTTAAATAGATTTAAAACTTTTACAGTATAAAATTTTCAAAATCCCCAATTAGGTGGAAGTGTAATAGATTATTTTTATAAAATCAAAAAAGTTTAACAATTTTAAAGAAAAAATCTCCAGAGAATTTTTCATTTGATTACTTTTTATAAAAATAGCAGTGTATTCACTAACGATACATGACATTGGACATAGAAATTAAAATGGGCTGTTATGCATTCTTATAAATAAAAGTAATATATATATACAGATGTACACAATAAGGAATAATAATTTAAAATCAAAGTTTCTCAGGTAATCAGTGAAATGTTATAAGGAGTTTTTTTCAAAAAGTCCTTGGAATAGTGCAGTTAAATTTACAATTCCATATGCACTACGGCTCAGGATTTTATCTACTGTTGTTTTTAGAATATGATACAACTTTTCTGCTTCGGATGAAACTCTGATAAAATCTGCAAAAACAAAAGAAATTAATCTAAGGTTAAAATGATAAATTATCTTCTCAAACATTTAAAATGTAAGCAAGGTAAAAATATTTTAAACCCTTTGAATTAAACATTATTAATCACAAGTCATCATTAAATGTAAATAACATTCTTAATGTATAAGTAAAAAATCTAATTTTAAGATGCACACAAAGTTAGATTCATTATTTCATTTAAACTCTACTAAGTTTGGAGACAGTTCATTTGCTTATACATATATTAGAAAAATGGAAAATTTTACCACTGTAAAATAGCAATTCAAGTTAATCACTTCCTCAAAATGATATATGTTTTTATATACAGATTTAGTATGCTGAATACCATAACTAATGGGCTTACTTAGTACATTCAAAACATTACAAAATCATAAAAGTTGTAAACTTTTTTAAAATTACACATTTATTTGCCAGTATAAGCGAGAAATAAAGATATTTAGCAAATATTTCGAACATACACCAAGTGACTATGTGAATGTTGACATTCACCAGAGAATGTTGACATTCTCCAGATTTCGGTCTTTCACGGTAACATCATATCTATATATATATATGGTCAAGATTCATCTCCTTACAAAATTACTTACATAATTGACAGCAAGATGCCAAAAATACATTTAACTTTTATAAATGAATCTGTTATAACACAAAGAAATGATAAGTTCATTTTAAAAACGAGAATAAATGGAAGAACTTTTTTTTACACATAAAGAATCAAACAGATGGTAGGACAAGATTAAAAAAAAAAAAAAAATTCTAATATTGCAGAACTAGATTATTTAATTCTACTTATATATTTGACAAATATAGTTTCATCATCTATACACATAGGCTATTCAGAGTATCAGACTGGCTGCCTAAACATCCATTTTCTAAATATTTTACCAAAATACATTAATCTTACGATATAACTGAGTGTCAAACAGTATTTAACTTTCCTTGGCTTCAACTCTGTGAGGATATTTTTAAGCATAAGTTCATTATATTATGCATATAGTTATTTATATTTTTAGGTGTGTTATTTACATTTGTAGAACATTGAATATTTTTCTCTGTCTAGGGGAACAAAGATAAAAACTAAAATACTGGAATAGAAAAGAAAACTAAAATACTGAAATAAAAAAGAATGAAGACTCCTTTATCCTACCTGCTTCTTCTTTTGTAAGAGTTGCTTTGGCTTTTTCAATATCAAACATGCGCTGAAAATAGGCCAGCTGATTGTATAACTGTGCCTCAGTATACTGGTGAAAAAGAAATGAAAATTACTTATGGAATAAAAGTCAATGAAGCTTGTCATACTATGCAAGAAATCATGTTTTAGGACAGTGATTCCCAACCTTTCTATGTCTAAGCCCCTCTTTGGTGGGCAGGCTCTTTAGAACCCTACCCCCAGGCTGAAAACCTGTGACTAATAATGTTGGTAAAATATTTTCTACACATATTTTCTTATAACTATTTGTCCCCCCCCCCCTCTCAGGGTTCTGTAAGGTGCTCCCTTGGTTGAAAACCACTGTTTTTAATGAAACATTTTTCTATATATTTCAATTATTCAATAACATAAATAATTCTCTGTCAAGTACCAATAAATACCTCCATGTTTAGGCCAGATATGGGCTTGTTAAATCCATAGACTGGAAAGTAGCTCTATAAGGTCAGAGGGTACAACCCCCCCCCCCCCCCCAGATGTTACTCTTTGGGGGGAGGGGGTCAAAATAGAGGTGGCACCTGACTGAATCGGACTACGACCCTTGTAGTGCCATAATAAACCAGAATCGTATCCCTCAGCCTGCAAGCCTGGTCCCTGATCTGAAATACTTCTGGCCAGGGGGTATTAGCAACAACATAAATAATAATTATAATTATAATAATAAAAAAACCCTGAGAAAATATGCTTTGTGTTAGTTTTATGTTACTTTAGAAGTCCCTTTTTTAAATGTTACTGGCCCCACTTTTTTTTTCTTTTCTTCTCAAAATGTTTTTTGTACACAAAGTAAAGATGTTTGCTGTATTGACTTTTTTTTCCATTGTTGTAAAATCTGTTCTTATTTTATTAAAGGCATCATCTTCAAAGCTTGTAACAAAGTTAGATGCAAATTAATAAAGACAATCTGTTGTCTTTATTAATTAACATTCATTTGACCTGCAGTAGGCCGATAAAAAGTTTCTTTCACAGGCTATGATGAAATAAGAGTTTATTGAGTAGCCTCTCTGGTGAGAATTATTTTAAAACTTATAGGCCAATTTTATAACTTTTTGAGGACTCTGAAAAAAATTTCCACACAATTTTATGTTGTTAAAAAAATTATATAAGTACCAAACTTTAGCTTAAGATTGTAAAACAAAAGTGAGCAGTTAAAAATAAATTGTGGCAGAAAAAATATTTCACATCTGACCTAGACATGAAGGTATTTAATGCTGTTTGTTGGGATTCAAACTGAGCACTCCCAATCCAACAAAACCTAAAATAAATATGAACCAAAATGAAAATTGACCGATTGAATTGTTTTTTATGGTTATTTTTATTTATTATCCATTTGAAACTATTATTTTGGGATGAATTTGATTTTGCTCTTAAAGATTTTGAACTTTCTGGATATATATATCTGACCGGAGCAATTCATTTGCTCCTTTTAATGGGAGAAAATGAATCTAAGCCAGAACAAAAAATATCTCTCACAAAAGATTTTGCTCTTTTATTTCTTTGGCAAATTTTCAATGAAAATTAAACTGTTCCAATATAACTAAAATTTTTAAAATTTGGAATTTTCAAGGAACTTTGATATAAAAATTTGTTATATATATATATATATATATATATATAGATATTTTTTTAATCAGAGTAAAATTTCAAGGAATGAGATTTTTTTGTTCCAAGCAGGATCAATTCAGGAACAAAAACAATATATACAGTGGAATCTCGATCGATCGTTCCTCGAATCATCATTTTCCTGTATGTGTTGTTTATTTCACCCAGTCCCGATGATCATATTGCTTTGTTAAGTTCCCACATCTATTGTTTTCCCGCATTTATTGTTCAGTTCAGTCGGTCCTTTGAAAAAGGTAGATCGAGATTCCACTGTATATGCTTGGAATTCAATCCACCAAGGAACGTTATCCTAGAGATTTTTTTTTTTTGGGTGTGTGTGTGTGTGTGTATGGGGGAGGGGTGCTCGGGTTTGGTTAGAAATCATTTCTCCCTTAATATTTATATTTGGTTCAGAGTGATTTAAATAATAGCAAAAGGATTTGTTCTTCCGATAAATATAGCACTGCAGTGCAAAGCTGCCAATGGGCTACCACTTGGCCCATAAACTTACTTTTACATGGTCCATTTCTGGACTGCATTGACATCTTTTTGAATAACACAAAATTGATGTATTTTTCTGTTAGAAATATTGATACAAAAAGCAAACTACAGGAAAATGTGACATATTTAACACAATAATTTATATTTAATTTATGATATACTTATTTTCTATTGTTGGACAATGAAACACACATGAATGAACTTACCTCTAAATGTAGATTAGAGTTTTTACAGGATGGACAGATGGGACCTCCAGTGGTAAACTGTAGGGGCATTTTTCTTGTTTGATAGGCACAACCAACATCTTCACATATTAGACTATACTGTAAAATGCATCAGAAAATAATTGCAATTTTTTATTTTTTTTCTGGAATCACAAATTTTAAATTATAATAAAAAAAATGAAATTACATGATCCAAACTATCCCTTTTTGCCTAACTTAATTTCAGTACATTCATATTAAATATTCTTTTAATCACTTTCTTCAATACACTGTTATAATGAATAGATGACTTAATATTATAATCAAGAGCTTTTTTTATTTAATCTATATATATAAAACAGTTCCGTAACTGACTGACAGATAATGCACAGACCAAACCTCTGAACTTAAAGGGTTGAAATTTTGCATGGCGATTCTTCTTATAGTGTAGGGGTGCACTAAGAACGATTTTTGAAAAATTATCATTAGATTTTTTTAAATTAAATTTTTAAGCTGTTTTTGTAACTTTTTTAAGTTTGCATTTAAAATAATAATCTGAGGGTTATACAATTTATATCACAAGAAAGATCCTTTAAAATGAAATCTTTTTCGAATCTTTACCTCCATTTTCTGATTTTTGGTGAATTTTTAGAATTTAATTTATTAAATGATGATCACGTGGTTTCTTTTCTTTTTGTGATACTTTAAATTAATTTTGAGTCACATACTAACGAAATAAAATGACAAAATTTTTTTTCCTTCCTTTCTAATGTGGAAAATGATTAGACATTATCAAAAAAATTATTAAAATACAGTAAAAGAAATGTTCCTCAAACTGTACTATATTCTTTAGTATGTTCTATTAGATTTAATTTGAATATTTCCTTCTACATTATTATGTCTATACAAATATCCGTTATCATTTTTATATATATATTTTTTGTTTGTTTTTGGAATCAATTGCATACATTGACCGTGTATTTATTATAAATATATATACAGTGGCTCCCAAAAGTGTTCGTACACTTACGATTTTCAATGAAATAGGGGTCTATCCATTGATTAAAATGAATATTTCAGAATGGGTATTTAATAATAAGATCTATAATCTATTATTAACAAAACTACATGAAATATTTTGAAAACGTCTGGGAATAGATTGCAAAATATAAACAATAGAAATAAACAAAAAATAAAAAACAAGCATAGACTGCTAAATCACTTTAATCACTGGATTGATTTATGTAAATTTAATATTTTTGAAAACTACCTCTTTAATGGTTTATGTTTCTTTAAACAGATAAAGGGTATACCTACGGGAAATAGCTATTCTAGTGCATTTGCCAACCTATTTTTACATTTTTACGAAACTAAATTTCTTAACTCAAATAGTGTTATCGGATTTAGATATATTGATGATCTTATAATTTTTAACTGCAACGATTTGGATTTTCTTAAGCAAAACCCCAAAGGAACTAACTTTAAACCGGACTAATGATAATAATCTTTGTGTGACTTATCTGGATTTAAAAATTAAAATTCAAAATAGAGAAATAAAAATAGGGATATATGATAAAAGGTTAGATTTTAACTTCGAGGTTATTACGTTTACTAATTTCCATAGCAACTTAAACTATAAAATTTATTATATTTTTTACTCACAACTGTACAGAATAAAAAACATATGTAACAACGCTGGGGGTTCTTTGGAGGCATGTAGCATTTTTGAGGAAAACTTAAGAAAAAATGATTTCCCTAAAAATTTCGGCAATTTAAAAGTTTTTAAAAAATGGCATTTAGACTCAGGAATTTTTAAAGGTGTTTAGAGTAGTATTTGTGTTTTCATTTGGTTAGGCTGTAATGGGGGGGGGGGGGGGGGAAGATAGAATTGGCTGCTGTTTTGCCATAACCGTCACTTACGGAATTGGGGGTATGTACTCATCTTTTATTTTGCATTAGGATTTTGTGTGCTTGCATGTAAGGTGCGTTGTGCCCATACTGTAAGTTGTGTTTGTCTCTTCATTTTCTTTTTGACTTGCTTACTTGGGGGACTCGGGGCCTTGGGATGTTTTTTGGGCTTACCTGCATCCTATTCAGAAAGTTCCCCTTGAGGTAACTGACATGGTTAGGCCCCCTGAAGAAGAGACCTGTCGGTTACCTCTGTTGTTTTATGGTTCAGTTCCGGCACTTATACAGAATCTTGCCGTTGGTGCGTGGATGCCCAGAGTGCTTGATTTCTGTTTGTTTCTTGTCTATATTTGTATTATTTTTATCTCTGTTGGATTATTTATTTATGGGAATAGATTGTACTAGTTCTTTTGTAATTTCTGCATCAATGTTCATCCATTCTTCCATCATTATTGTTTTTAGTTCGCTTTTCGTGTGAATGTCGTGGTTTCGTACACGAACCTCCAGTTCTCTCCAAATACGCCCTATTGGGTTTAAATTTGGCGATTGAGGTGGTGTTTTCAAAACTTGTGGACAATTATAGAGACAAGAGAGGCGAACTTTGAGAGCCGTGTGCTTAGGATCGTTATCTTGATAAAAACAAAGTTGTTTCCAATACCCAAATTTTGAGCTGATAATTTTAAATTGTCTCTTAAAATATTTATAAAAACAGCATGATTCATTATGCCATCAATAAATACCAAATTTCCTAGTCCTGATGCTGACATGCACCCCCACACAAGGATACCTCCACCAGCATGCTTAACTGTTCCTACTAAGTTCTTGGGATTAAGTTCCTCATTTTTTTCTTCTCCATACAATTATATGCCCATCAGCACCAAAAATATTCATCGGCAAATAAGACATTATTCCAATAGGTTTGGGGCTTTATTTATCATTGATAGTGCGAAGGGAAGCCTAAACTTTCTGTTTTTCTCACTCACAAAAAATTTTCTATGGGCAGAATGCCCACGTAATCCAGCTGTTCTGAGAACTCGTCAAAAAATTTCAGGTGAAATTGAAGTAGAAAATGTTTTGTTGAATTCTGCAAATACTTTTACAGAACTCAAACGTGAATTTTTCACAAATTTTCTAATTATAAATCTCTGGTCACGTTTTGTTAACTTTGCCGGACGGCCTTTTCTTAACTTGTTTTTGATCCAATTTTCTTCTTTAAACAGGGTGTCTACTACTTTTGAGCAAGTCAATTTCATGACTTTTCATGACATTTCATGACCTTAAAAATAAAATTTCATGACCATTGAAGTACATACTAATGTTTAAACGAAATTAGTCTCCCCCCCCTCCCCCCCCCGGCTCGTCTTTCAACAATATTCACCTTATTAAGTTCTTACCAGGAAAACCTTATTTTTTTAAAAGTTGGGATTACAACCATGCAATACTTACTAGTTTTATTACTGTTATACAAATTCCAGATATGATTGTAACTCAAACACCCATGAAATTTATTGATGCAATGTAAAACACCTTGAAAGTGAATGATGCAAAAATTAATCATTCTCATACTTGTTACAGTTACTACAGAAACCCCATTAAAGTAAATAATATTTAAATAACAAATTTTCATTAATTCTACACTTGATACAATTGTAAAATAGCTGTATCAATGTTTAATTTGAGTTAATTTTTGCTTAAATTGAGGAACTTTCCTAAACTGCTCTGAAAACATCAAGATGAAGAACAACTCAAACTGGACTGAGCCTCCCCGATATTTCACTATTTTTTAACTAAAAATAATATAAAATTTACTAAAATTACATAATATTTAATAATAATATTAAGAAATTAGAAAATTTAATATTATATAATCTAAAAGTCCATGCACAATCTTGTGTAATACATTTCAGTAAATTTATAAAACAATTCGGAGCAAAAAAATTGAAATTAAGACAGTAAATAAAAATTTTAAAAATTTGAATTTTTATTCAAAAATTAAATTTTGAATAAGTATGCAGTTTTAAAAAATTTTACATTTAAAAATGTACTTTTATTTCGATGTTAAAATGCAATACTGTAAACTCCAGAATCTCGGGGGGGGGATCCTGACCGTCGAGCTCCCCCCCCCCACCCACCCACCCCAAGGCTACGGTCCTAAGCGGAGGAATAGCGCCCTTTACACGTACGTTCTTTCCCGCGTGAAACCACGATTCCGCGCGATTGAGTGCACGTGTGAAGGTGTCGGAGAGGAAGGGAAAGCTGCTTTGGAGCGTACTCCAAATTTTCCCGCGCGCAATCCCGTACGCTCCAAGCACTCCAAGAGCGTACGTGTAAAGGGCGCTAAACGTACGCTCTTTTGCGAGTGCTTGGAGCGTGAGCGCAATCCCATACGCTCCAAGCACTCGCGAAAGAACGTACGTGTAAAGGGCGCTAATATCTCCCGTGGAAGAGAGCTTCATAATTGAATGCATCGCCCGTTACGTCATTGGCGGGAGAAAGCTTCGCCTTCGCCCGTTACATAACGTATACTCGGCGGGAAATCTCCATAATATCGGACATAGTCTGTTACGTGGGGAGAGAGAATACCTCGAGCGCAAATAATGACAAGAAGCCAAAATCTACACGGTAATACTCGAGTTCACTGAAAGAAAAACCGATCTGAACTACACTTCTCTATTCAGGATCGACGAAAAAATTGAAGCTCTATTCTTATTTTTTTAAAAAAATTGTGTTTTTCCGCTGTCCAACTTCTCTCTCTTGTTAGTATTGTGCACCACTTGTTCGTGTTAATTTTAATGCTTTACCATATGTCTACTTCCTCTGTGTGTTTCTTATCTCCTCGTATTTTCGTTGCCCGAGGGGTAGCCCCACATGACGACGTATACTCTCCTTTCTGTAGGGGAGAAAGAGCGTTCGTTCCCGCAGTGGGGAAGAATATAATGCATTTTCCCGCGGGAACTCTGTTATCTCTCTTCCGATGCAACGTCACAAAGTAGGCAAAAATTGATCTTAGTGTTTTTGTACCAGTTAGGAGCATATTTTCTATTCTACATTATATCGATAAAAAAAATTTAAATTGAAAAAATTCGTGACCTTTTCTTTCAATTTCGTTACTTTTCATGACTTTTCGTGACCGTTTTCCCATTTCGTGACTTTTCGTTACTTTTCATGTTAGTAGACACCCTGTTAAAGCATTTTTTCACATACTGCACAGTAGAATGGGATAAATTAAGTAATTTAGCAATATTCCGAACTGATTTACCACTACTATGATGAAAAATAATCAATTTTCGAATGCTGTTTGTTGTTTCTTTACGACTACGAGCCATTTTTAAATAATAAATAGAATATTACGGAGTAGGCAAGCAAAAATTAAAGCCAAACGATATTTTAAATGCCACCACAATTCAAAAATAAAAAGCCAGACGATAATTTTATTTATGAATTTATCCGAAAATATTTCAGTGAACGATGACTTTTGTGAGAAAAAGTTTTTGTTACTTTTTGATTACTGGTTTCTTAAATATAAAGTTTTACTATGTTTTCAAAATATTTCATGTAGTTTTGTTAAGAATAGATTATAGATCTTATTATTAAATACCCATTCTGAAATATTCATTTTAATTAATGGATACACCCCTACTTCATTGAAATTCGTAAGTGTACGAACACTTTTGGGAGACACTGTATATATTTTTTGCATTAATTGTACCATTGACCGTATTGTTTAATTTGAATGTACTCCGTAGCGAAGCACAGGTATTCAGCTAGTATGGTATAATTACGTAACTTGACTCGACCCCCATAAAAAAAAAAGTTGGTTCTAGTATTTTATTTGATTATAAAGAAATAATAGGATCACATAAACATACTTGCTAACCATCTGGTGTGAAAGCTTGGAGAAATTAAGACAGTGTAAGAAGATATTTAAAAAAACTTCATACCAATGTATGAAATTTTTTCAATAAAACTTTTTTTTCAAATACAAACTTTATCCAAGCTCCTTCACTTGTTTTAGCATTGCTCTCTGGAGTAACAACAATTTCCTGCTCTTACATTATTCATGAAAATGTGTGTATTTCTTGCTAACCTTCCAAAATATACACTTATTTTGGTCAGCTTATTTTTTACAGCAAAGATGATTTTACATACACACACTCATAGATTCACACATATCAGCATTTCCAAAATTACAAGTTGATTTGTGCACCTTATGCAAAGCTAACGGTTAAATTTTAAGCTCTCATGATTTATATGTGGATGCAGTATTTAAGAGAAAAAGGATTTGGTTTCCTTGCACTCAGAAAATGACCCTAAAATCATCTATGCTATTACAACAAATACTGTAAGAAGCATAGTTATCAAATGTTTCCTTCCAACTACACTCTTATAGTTACTTCCAGACAAAATTATGGGATGAAATATTGGAGGAATTGAGAGAGAGAGAGAGAGTGGATTATTTATATATAGAAAATTAAATTTTGGTCTCTTTTAAACTACATCAAAACATTGCATCTTCAGAGCCTTAGAGGTAAACATGCTAAAATTCAAAATAGTGCTTAAAAGGCTTTTACATTAAACAAATCAGCATATATGGTTTCTTTTAACAACAAGAAAAAAAATTATATTTGACAATAAATTGCTCGTTAGCAAAATTTCCTTAAACAGAGAAAACTTCGTAAAATGTTGGGTTTCAGAGCATAAAATTATATAATGGGTACATTTTTAATAAAAATTGCAAATACTTATAAAAGTGGCATTGGTCAAACATTTCCTCTAATATAAAAAATAAATACAATCACATCTTAACAAACAAAAAGGAACCTTGAAATTCTCTTTTGCTTTCAAACACTTAGTACCCAGTTTTACGATTTAATCTCCCTTACACAAGTATATTTCTTTTATTTTCTAATATTTGGATACAAAACTAACTAATAAAGGGAAAAACTGATTGGTTAAACTATACCTTGTAATACTTGTTGATGAACTGCTTCATTATCTTTTGCACCTGATTACTGAGTACAACAGAATGATGCTCCAGTCTAATTTTGCACTTTGAGCAAATATCTAACTGGCATATAATGGACGATCCCTAGGAAATAAAAAAACAACAAATTTTTAAATCTCATACAATTCAATTACCCTACATACTAACATAATAGATGTCCTCTATTTTATTCACCACCTTAAATGTTTAACTTTTTTTGAAACAGTTAACAGAGTTGTGACAATGTCAGCAATCAATCTCTTGGAAAATTCAATGTTCCTAAACTGTTAAATATTTTTGTTATTCCACTGTTAACAAAGCACAATAGGAAAAACAGCTTCATCTGATGTTATAAACTTTCCATCTTGCATGATGAGACAAATAAAAAGGTAGGATTTCTGTTCTATTATTTGTGCTGCTCACTTACCAAATCGGTCCATGAAACAAAAAGTGGAGAAAAGTGATAAAATAATATATATTGTTTTTAAAAATCCCTCTGAAAATATAAATTCAAATAAACATTCTATAATGTATTATTGCAGATGAAGCTTTTATCTGACAACATATAATATCTATAAGATAGAATATCCTTGGAGTAATCATTATTATTTTTATTACAATTATTGCACGATTTAATCAATTTGGAAAGTGAAAAAAAGAAAATTTTTTAGGTCGTCTCTTTTAACGAAACTACGTTGGGTTATTAACATAGGATTACTTATAATTGCTTACTCCTTTTGTAGGTATATATGTATGGATGTGTTATGTATATATGTATCTATATATGTACATATGTTTATAGAGTGGAATCTCGATCTATTGTTTTTCAAGGGACTGACTGATATAAACAATAAATGTGAGAAACGATCAATCGAGATTCCACTGTATATACATATATGTATGTCAAAATTTTGACGCATTTTGGTACTTTTCTGTAACTGTTTACTGCTTGTCCAAGCGATACAGACCGGGTTTGGCATGCTGCCAAAATTATACCCCGCAAGAAACGGACAGACGGTTTTAGCATTGGAAATTTTGCTTTTCGGAGGACCGTTATTGAGGTACATAATCTTACATTAAAAACACCCAATTCAGTCTTCAAATTATTTTATTACTGCTGAAAAAAATTAACATAATTATTTAATAATTCCCATGTACTTCTGCAGCAGTTAGACTGCCACTGACTCATTTATTTTACTTTTTTGGAGGGGGATGAAACAACACTAAATGATTGACTGTTATCATCAAGTACTTGCTTCCGCATTTGAATTGCAACAATTTACACTAGAGTATGGACTTAACTGGATTGGCCACTGAAAAAAGTGACTTATTCGATAGCCAAAAAAGTCACTTAGTGGTGTTAACCCTTATTATTTGGAAAATTATGAATGTAAAAAGTTAAGAATCCATAAAGTGCTTTGACACTAAAATTTCAAAAAGTTGACTTAATCAATTTCACTTGCGAATGGCTCATTTATATCTATTAGCTCAAAAGGAGGGAAAGTTGAAAGAATACCCCCTCCAAGAAATTTTGAGGGGGTAAATAAAGAGTAGTTACTGCTGATACAATAAAAATCTTGTTAAGTAAAATCTAGACACAAAATTAAGTTATTTCTTAGTCTCTTTAAACTTTTCATTACAAAATGTTAATTCATTTTAAGAAAATTAATTAATTTAAAGCTAGAAACGAAATTTCAATGATTAGTGTACACAACAGATAAATCATGTTGTTACTAAGTGTTTTCAAGACAAGCATTTAAAATTCTAATTAAAATTTTTCTTGTCTTTTCTCCACAAAAACAAATTCTTCATATTAACCACTGAAGATAATAAATAAATAAATTTCTGATAAAGATTCAACAAACACAACTCTACTTTCCAATGAATAGTCTTAAACGTTGTATTTTATATGCATTTTCTTATTTTTCAATGCATAATTTTCACATGGCAAAAAGCAATTGAAATTTTATAATTTCTTATAGATTTTAGAAAACTTATGGAATTTTGATAATTCATACAGAAATTGTGGTAAACAGAAATATATATTTTAATAGCTTTCATAAAAATCACATTAAAATATTTATTTTGTATATATAATTATACCAAGCTGTTTGGTTACACTATGATAGAGCCAAGTAAAGAGCAAAAAAAGCCATCAAACTACAAACCTCATTCTTGAATGTATCATCAATGATTATTTCACTCCTACACTTGGCTGAAGGGCATTTCAAATTGAGTTTATCACAGTTTTTGAAACGATCTTTGTCATCAAACAAAGATGAAGGATTCAGAAGTTTATCATCATCATCTTCTGTTTCTCGGATTGTAACATGGTACTTTGTAGCATCTAGTCCTGAAACAGTCATATTTACAATCTTAGTTTGATAAAACAATGTGTTACTCTCCTAATGTTAAATATGTTTCTTAGATCCTAACATTCCTTTTTAAAATTAAAAAAATTTCATTTAACTAGTGCATGTGTATCTGTCACTGCGATACCCCAGATTACGTTTAAATGCATGGTGCACCCCCCCCCCCCCCCCAAATGCTAGTGTGCATACATACGTGATAGTTTTATGAGGATTTTCCTAGATTAGTAGATAAGTGAAGCCAGGAAGCAATTTATTCCCTAACCAAGTTTTGGGTTGAAATAAATAAAGAACATTTTGTAAATGTGCTAATACAAGGTGCATTAAGTTCCAAGGTCTCCTCTATTTTCCCCTGAAAAGCACATACACTAGGAAATGCTGAAACTACTGCCACATCTCCACATAGTCTCCTGCTAACTGCACACGTTTTTTGCAGTGTTGATGTATATTCATAAACTCTGTCCTTAAAGCAGAGATTCAAGGACGGAGTTTATGAATATGAGAGCTCTCAAGGTGGGTTCAAAAGCTTGTAAAATTGTGTTGTAAGCCTCTATCACGTTGTCTGCATCTATAACTAAGCTCTTTAAATCTTCAATACTTAGGTGCATTATTACCAGGGCTTTAGAGCTCTCTACATCAAACTCTTCTTTTTGCTTTGAAGTTGCATTAATTTTGTAATACTTCCATCCAGAAATTAGTGCAAGTTGTTAATTTAGAATTTTTAGTTTTAAGTTGTATTTCCACTGTCAAAAATTATCCCTATTTAATTTTAGAAAATTTTAAAATGCTTCACTCTCCATGTTCCGTCACTTTGTATTCAGGCTTTCAGGAAGGATAAACCCTGCTCTGCTACCATTTGGTGAGGATTCGTGGATGCCAAAATAAATAAGCTCTCAATAAAATGAGACAAAAGTTTATTCATTCATTATGAACAAACTAAAAACATGGCAAAAGCAAATAATGTTGAACATAAAATACCAATGCAGGCAAGCCCACAGCAATTCACATGCTTTGTACATGAGGTAAGCAAAAACATTGTTTCATATCCTCTGAACAGTGCCATCTGTAGGATGAAAATAAGATAGGCAGTGAATATGCAAATACAGCACTGCTGAAAACAAAACTTGCATAAATTTTCAATGTGTCATGAAAAACCATGTTTTTTTCCAAATAATATCCAACACCATGACTGATTTTTTGCGGGAATGTTGAGAACACTGAAAATCGCTCATGGAAGGTCTGATCGTCTGATGCATGGTTACAGCTACTTTGGATTATAATTAGTGTCTAATATTCTCCTATTAGCACTTGGCTCCATTCTATGAACCAGATGGTGCTGCTATTTATCCTTCATAACTGTAAAGAAAGCCCGCCTCTTTTAAAAAATAACCAAAGTTTCTACCAGCCCCCATTCCAGAGGGAAAAAAATTTATAGCAGACCTTAGAACAGGGGTGTCAACCTTTTAGCTTCCTTGGGCCACATTGAAAGAAGAAAATTTTTTTTGAGCTGCACAAAAATATACCTAACATTAAAAATAGTTAATGTATAAAATATATAGTTAACATATTACACTATGAATTTTATTTATAAAGATAACTATAGGAGTCATACTAATGCATCAATATAGGAAACTGATGCATTAATATCTGGGTCAACTGAAGAGGTTGCAATTCTCAGGGAGTTCTCAAGATATTCATCCGATATTTTGGTTCTAATGACTCTTAGTGTGCTTCACTCTTGAAAGTAGTTGCTCCCAGATGTACATGCTTCCAAACAATGATGACATGAATAACGCATGACTATGCAGTTGGGGGATATCTATCTCCGGTTCTAGTGTTAGTATTACAACTTTCTGGGCCGCACTAACACTTGCTTTGTGACGCATGCGGCCCATGGGCTGGACACCAATGCCTTAGAACTTAATACACATTGTGTAATTAATACAGTTCTTAGTCTACACAAAACAATTTTAATCACCAAAAGCCTCATCTTGATCATTCAATATAATTAAATTCCTTTACAAAATGGAGAAGAAACTGTATTAATGTTTCAAAAGAGAGCAAGCTATGAATTTGACCAACCTAAAAGCTGTGCTATCATAGCAGCATCTGTTCCCTCTATGGGTTCACACAGTCTTGAGACCACAGGATGAATCTGCTGTGCCAGATAGTAAAAAACATCTAAATAAAATTAAAAAATTAATGAAATAAAACACCGCTATTAACAAATAAATTATTACAGTTAAAGATAAATATTACTGTATAAAATAAACACATTAAAAATATGTGGCTAACTAGTGATATATATATAATATCTTAAATATTATGCTCTCCATTCCCAAGTACAATCCCCAGTAATATAAGTTTATCGCTTTAAAACCCTTAGCCACAGAACTTCCCATGAATCTCATGCCTTTGCATTTCTACACGTGTATGGAATTCAGGAGTGGGTTAGTATCAGAAGTTCCTAAATCTGCTAACCCTACAAATAATAGTCACACATCTACCTTGCCCTCTTACATTTAATGTTGAAAGGTGATATTATTCCAAGCTGTTCTTCTGGAATGAACAGATATATTTTCACTCTAATAAACAATGTACTAAGACATTTGGCCTGATTGCATTTAAATCTAATTTTTATTCCTTTCAGGCCCAGTCTAGCTCCAGCCATGTAAATATGAGCTAGTTTTCCCTTTCAGATTATAACTTAAGGACAATATGTAATGGGTATATTACACACATATATATATATATATATATAATAAACAAATACTAAGGTATGCAAGTGAAAGAAATACTGAAACTTAAAATTAACGTGATTAGGATATAAAAGAAAATTTATCTATGCAGTCTCAAACTTGGACAATATGTTTGCAGGACTTGTTTTTATTAATCATACACAAATTCAAATTTTTTAAAAAAACTTATAGATTTACATATTATTTTCATTGATGCAATGTCTATTCAAGAAATTTTTTAAAAACAACTATAGACTTACCAATTTTTAAATCTTCCCGTGATTTAAGTTCATCTGGATGATAAGCCCTTTGAGTGGCTGCCATATCTGTTCCATCCTGCAGAAAAAAAAAAAAAAGGGGGGGGGGGGTAGAAAGGAAAGATGCAAAATTATAATCAGTTATTTGAAATCATATTGAAATATTATATAAGTTGTTATGCCAATTATGACTGGAAAAAAGATCTTGTTTCTTTCTTTTGTTTGTTTGTTGTTTTAACCAGAAATTTTAAAGATTTTTATTAGAACATTAATTTTTTTTTTTTTTTTTTACTTAATCTTCTATTTTTAGCATATTATATTCTTATGCACAGTAACAGATGGATGAATTCAGAATACAGTCGATTCCAGTTAATCGGACCATATCGCGACACGATCATTTTGGTCCTAATAACCGACTGGTCTGAATAAGCGGCTGATCCAATTAACCAGAATCGACTGTATTCAATTTTATTCTGAAAGGGAAAGTGTTTTCTATCTCCTAACATTTTCTCCCAAACTTGCAGAGGCATATAATCAATAAATTCTGCATTGAAGGCAAGCTAAAATTTTTAAAGTTCTTAGATTTTTAGACAGTTTTTCATACTGCCAAAGTCTTTACTCTTTTAAACTTTTTTTCATAAAGTTCCAGCATTACTCACTCAAAAATGAAAATACAGGAAACCATAATTATAACTTACTTTTTATTTAGTTGCTCATATTTTACCCTAACATTCACAAGTGACTCATTTGAAAAATTTCACCCTAAAGTCAGTAAAAATATTTAATTCTGTTTAATTACTGTATTTTTCGGAACATAAGATGCACCTCAAATTTATGGAAGGATTTTTAGAAAAGAATATTTTGTATTTTGTTAGGTACATAAAGATATTTTCCATTTCTTACTTAATAAACATAAAAAATATGTATGATAAAAAATAAGTAATATATATAATAAAATATTCATTTTATTTTAATGTTACCTTCTGACCTTAAGACACACCCTAATTTTAAGTCGATTATTTTTTATGTAAAAAGGTGTCTTATTGTCCGAAAAATACAGAACTTAATTGGCTAACTTACTATCCAATATTTCATTTTACTTTCTACAACAATCTTATAAATTCTACCTACTTAACACTCAAAATAAATTGCTGTAGAGGTTTGAAAGTCCAAATATTTTATAAAAATTCTAGGTTGAACATACAGAATCTTTTATTACATATCCCATCTTTTATATTTCGTGATATAAACACAACCTGATATATGTATATTTAGCTGGTCTTTATATGTATATTTAGCTGGAAAATTTGATATAATCAACAGTTTACTTCAAGTTATTTCTTACTATATAATGTACATCAGCGATATAGAATGGTTAAATCCTAAACTAATATATATATATATACACACACATTCTATCTACCAATAAGTATTTGGACACCCATGCAAATGACGATATCTGCAGTCCTGATATACGACACACCCTCCGTTGTTAAATATCATGTAGGAAACAACATTGGCATTAGTCACATGCAAGATGCCATGAAGTGCAGAGTTATCTGATTTCAAGAAAGGTGCAATCGTCGGGTATTACAGAAATGGTCGATCCTTAAGGGACATATCTTGCGAGCTGAATTATCCAAAACCAACAGTGGAATATGTGATTCAAAAGCAGAAGGTGAGCGGTAATTGCTGGAATGTGCCCCGAGTTGGCATACCCACGAAACTGGGAGATAGAGACCAACAGGTGATGTCCAGAGAAATTCGGAAAAACCGCACCCAATTGATGGCCCAAATACTCCAGGAGTTTCAACAGGCATCTGGGAGTGTTGTTTTGATGAATATCATCCGTAAGGAAGCACATTTGCTTGATTTTCATGGTCATGCCACTGCCCATAAGCCTTTGAACACAAAGTCCAACTGCGCTGCTCGTTTAATATGACTACTAATGAAAACTTAAGTACATATAAGATATTTGACAGTTCTACTGTCATGCATGTATTCCAAACCGTAATAAACATTTTCATGATTATTTTAATTTGTTAATTCATAAACAATAATACAAACAAAAGAATAATTAACATTGCAAGACAGGAAATTATAAAAAAAAAGGATATAATATCACTACAGAAATATAGGCATAAAATTAAATTTAGACTACTTGTATGAGAGAGCACTCTACACAAATTTTATTGAGCTTGGCTAAAATACCAAACCATGTGTAATTTCCAAACAAAGAATGTTAACCCATTCATAAACCAGGTAAGGAGGCTGCCATATTGAGCAGTGATACACCTACAGTACTTATACCTCTTGCCAGTTGATTGAAAAAATTATCTTGAGGGTATTGAGAAGAAATACCAACCACTTAATGGACATTTAATTCCTCTGAAAAAATATGGTTTACTCAGAGTTTGGTTTGGAGCGCTATGGTAAATTTTTTGCTACATGAAAGCTAATTAGATCGGGACCTACAGTTTAAAGCCGATTTCAAATGGCTACAAACATCCATGCCAACAGTGGGACTCGAACCCACAGGATCTGAACTGAATGCCAGCGCCCTAGCCATTCGACCATCACCTGGCTTACTCAGAGAACATTATACTACTGACTAAGTCCTTTACTCCACAAGTTAGAGATGCTAAGAATGGAAAGCAAACAAAACATACAGTAGCTTTATTTCTGGACCTGAATGACGCCTTTAATACAGTTTGGAAAATCCAACTAATTGAAAAATGTTACTCTAGGTTTAATATTAGAGGTAAGGCACAATTTCTTAAAAAACAGATTTTTTCTCATGTAAAGTACAACTGCTGCCTTTCTGGCTGCTACATAATGATATAGGGCACACCACGAGGATTTGTTTTGAACTCAATCTTACTTTCCTTGTTTATGTCATCTCGTGGAAACTTCCTATTTGCTGATGACATAATTATCTGACATAGTGACTCTAACCACAAATCTAAATTTATCCAGGCCTAAAATAATATTAGCTCAATGCAATACTCAATAAAAATTTCATCACTGGAAACTTTCACAAGGATTTGATGGTCAGTACCAAAAGTAAAAGATAAGCAACAAAATGAAAAAAGCAGACCCCTTGTTAAATACTGGAACAAATAGAAAATTAGTTGAATAAAATAATAGTAATAGCAAATTAAGATGGTAATTCGGCCAGATTTATCATCTTCCATTTAGAAGTTTTTTGGGAAAAAAAGCTAGGGTTTGAGGTTTTTAAAAAAATTTATTCTGTCTGATCAAACAACTTTGTTTGATGGGAGCTTTTTCCAACTTAATACAGTGGAATCTCGATCTATCGTTTTTCAAGGGACCGATTGAAATGAACGATAAATGCGGAAACATAACAAAGCAATATGATCATTGGGACTGGATAAAATGAGCGACACATACGGAAAAACGATGGATCGAGATTCCACTGTATTTAAATATTTTGTTGCAAATGTGCCAATTGTTTAACGTATAAAATTTATAAAACAATGGTAGTAAACATAATAAGCTTTCCAAAGTACATGTTAAATTACAGAAATTTCTCTAGTTTGTGACAGTTGTAGAACTATTGAAACCAACTTACTGTACATATAATGTAAGAAACAGTATCTCCCATCTTTAGTTTTTTTCCACCTTTATCATTGATTCTGCATGCAACCAGCACATGAGGAAGATTTTTTTTATTGCCGTATTCCTCAGGATTCTTGGTCAGTTGCTACAAACGAGAAATTAACAGCACAATCAGAAGAAATGATATAGTTTCTATTACTATAATATTAATAATAAAGGAATAATTCAAACCCCATGATTGCAGAAAGGGACTAAAATAGAGATAGGAGAAAAAATGACTAGATGACTGCCCACGTTCGAAGCCAATTTTTTAAGAATTTTTTTTGTTCTTTATAGTAAAATAGCACTTAAAAATTAAAAAATGAACAAAAAGTTACCTGTAAATACCATACTTTTTTATAAATTGGTCAGTTTGAACTAATTTTTAATGAAATTTAGCTAAAACGCCTATCACTCTGCACAAAATTCTAATGCTACTATTTTAATTTCCTTCTCATAATACGTATGACAGTTATCTTCAAAATGACCTACAGTCTAAGAGAAATTTTAAAATGCGAAAATAATACAGAGAATTTTATGTTCCAATATGAAAATTTTCCCAGATTCGTCATTCCTTTCCTTATAAAAACAAATAAGAAACTATTTATTATACATCAATTATTGTAAGTTATTTCATTAACAATAGCATCTAAAACATTTCCTGAAAATTTTATCAAATTATACGCATTATTATGTGAGATATCATGATGACGGTAGAGATTTGTGCTAAAAAACATAATTCTGAGAAAAACACATTTAAAGTTGTTCGTCACTTCAATTTTGTAGCAGACAATGTTTTTAAAAATAGCTATAACTCTGCTTTTTATTGATGTAGAATAAAATTCAAAACGGTTTTGAAAAGAGAAAAGATTGAATTACACGATTCTTGCAAAAAATAAAATTGACCAAAATAGTCAAAAAATGACATTTTCAATGTAGGCAGTGACCTTAATGCAAATAACAGTTTTACATGCCTACAGCTATGACTGGTTAAAACATAAAGCCATTTTTTTATTTCCTTTTTAATGTATGAGCATTTATCTTGAGGACATTTCCCCATGAACACAACTCTTATCAACTTCATTATGGGGGCTCCCAGAGGAAGAACCAACATCAGTCCCTATGAGACAGAACAGAAACACGACTTGCCCTGGATATGAACCCAGGCTTACACAGAGACAGCTTGTGTTGATAATCACTATACAATGTAGGGGACAAAAGGTTATCTAATCAGGCTGCTTCCTTTCCTTATTTTTCTCAGAAATTGTTGAGAGATTTCCTCTTAAATCAAATAAAGATGTACTCTCATCATGCTTAAAATACTGATGCATTCAGATAGTGATCAAATGTTAGCAGATCTCTAACACCAAGCAACTCTAAACTCCTACGATTTATCCTGATACATGTTTGTCAGTATCGCTATAGCCGAGTGTTCAAGTGAGTCCACTGTCTTTCTTAATTAGTACTAGACAGGTAATGTTTCTATGGTGCCTGGTATAAAGGGCTTAAGTGAAAAACAGTGTTTGGCCAAGTAATTGGCTTTTATACCAATCGCAGAACAATAATTTCAACTTGAGACTTTTGTACAAAGAAATGTACTTTTGTATACAAAATTGATAGACTCAAGCCTTTTATACAAATCAAAATATTATTTTTTTATTTTTACCAATACTAACAAATATCTAAAAATCACTTTTTTGACTTAAGCCCTATATACCGGGCACCACAGATTTATTTCCATGTTACTTAAACTGTACATTTATCTCATCATTCCAGCTTTTAGTATAAGGTAGTATTATTTCAGGTTTTAAGCATTACTTAGATTTGTTACTCTGGAGTCAACAAAAACTTTTTATTTAATTGTAATCATGAGTTATTTTTTTGTATACTTATTCTGGCTCACTTAAGGTTTTATTTCAATGCTGTACTTTCGAATAGCACTGGACATCTGCAGATATAAATTGTTGGAGGAAAAGAAATAGTGGCCTAAAAGCAAGAAATGACAGAGAGTGCAAGACATGTACTGTGACTTACTTGGACTGTAACTTATATGGATTAAAATGCCAAATTAATGGCATGGCCAGAATTACATTCTAGAATGGAGGAGGGTCTAGTAAACATTTATAATAGAAACCTCTTTTACTAGTGATTTTCATGCTCCTAGGGGAGTTTGACTTTGAAATTGCCCTTAATCGTTACACAACTACACAAAGAGTGCGGTGGCCCAGCTGGCAAGAACAGTGGGCCAGTGATCTCAACGTCCCTGGTTCAATGCTCATCACTGCAAATACACTGCCATGTTCACTAATGGTGGCCGGGGCACATAAAATAGGTCATGGCTGCAATGTCCTCCAAGTTCTCAAATTTACTTCTGGAGGTGCGGGGTAAGTGTTCCGGTCTCGTCACTTGACCCGGTTCAAAATTACAGGACCGGTCATTTAGCCAAGTTGGACTCCGACCCTTGTGGTGCTAATTCTAAACAGGAGCTGCCCCTTTCAGCCCAATAGCCTATTAGGACCTGACGAATGGAACTTCCAACCAGGGGGCATTAGCAACAACAACTACACAAAACAATAGACATATTACATTACTAACCACTACACATAAATAGAAAAATGGTAAGATACATTAAAACTTAAGAGAAAAATTAATGTATTAAACTCATCGAAGAATCAAATACATGAGTCATCTAAAGTAAATGCAGGAAATTTAATGAATTTTTTCAGCCTTATTAAATGTAATCTATAGAGTCGAACAAATTAGTGATAGAAAGAAAATGTAAAAATGAGCATGGGTTTTTTATGTTGAGGCAAACTTTTGACTATTTTAAACAACTCAAGTTTATGCTTGTTACATGCTACTCTCAATATGTCATCAAGGTATGAATCAGTTAACCGATATCTAAATACACTTGTCACATATTTAATTTTAGAATTCGATGATTCTCAAAGATACGTCAGCATGTGGTAAAATTTTTTTATTATTTAGGCACTAAATTCCAAAATTATATTTACATAAGCACCTGCCTGGTAATGAGTGAGTATTTCAGGCCACAGTTTGAGTATTCCTGGTCTAGTACATACATCATTGATAATGTAATAAGTAAAAGCTCTCAATTCATTTTGGTTTGCTTCCCAGCCACAACTGTTTTATTCTAGGTGGACAGGAGATTCAACACCATCTGACGACTAATAAAGTCTGTATCAAAAATAAGAAGGTGAGAGAGGATGCTTATATTTGACACCTAAAACCCATTGTCGGAAATAAAAAGAAATTGAATGAAATCTCAAAATGGTAAGAAATAAATAATTCTACCTTGTAAATTATGTAATCAGACAGAGGTTTCCTCCCTTCTTTTACTGCAGCTCCAAGAGTTAACAGATGAGCATGAATGTTCTCCACAATGTCATCTTTTGTTTTATCCGAGAGAATTTGCTTGATTATAAACCTATGTGAAAATTCAATAACAATTATTACCAATTTCTTTAAAATAAAAGCATAATTAAAATAATCAATCTCTCTCAGTATGAACACAGTATAACAAATTAATTTATTGTAATTGTATTTCAAGAATCACAAGCTGAATTGTTGATGTTACATCGACATAAAATAAGTACAGGCACTTTAATTTATGTAAAATATAAGATGAAGATATATAGAAAATATAAGATCCTCTTATAAGATGAAGAGGATTTAAGTGAATCAGAAGACCGCCTGGAGATATTGGAGGTGAGTTTCAAAACCCTCCTTGATTCATTTAAATCCTCTTGAGCTTCATTTATGTCACAATCAGCATCATCTAATAGCAGAGAACAATATTGTTCTCGTAAATCTTCCAGTTTTGTTTATAGACTTTCTATTTTACGCATTTTTACACTCAGTTCGCTTAGAGTAGTATTAACTCCCACAGTTTGTGTTACCCAAAACTGTTCCAATTTCGCAATATTGCCTTTCAAGGCACCCTTTAATCTATTTAATTTCTCCATAGGTTGCTGGTCTACTCCGGCTCGACGGACCACTTGTCTTTTAAGATAGACTATTTAGATATGTGTAGACCATAAACATTGACGATGGACCAGTTGTATCAATTAACAACGTTTTTATTGATCAAAATAATTTTAAACAAGGTAAATGGGGAAAATTCCTGCTCGTGGAATCACATCCACACAAGGCAACATTTAGCTTACAACTGAAGAATATTTGTCTACGTCATATCAGATGCCACCTAGCGCATGCGCTCAGACAGATAGATCAAGATTCCACTGTATATATATATATATAAAACCTTGAAATTTCAAGAAATTCAAAAATTTTCCCACTATTTCCAAAATCGATGGAAGTCCTCACAGTGTAAAATAATTCTCTTTTCTTACTATTGCACACTGCTCGAATGCCTTCAAAGCACAACTATCAGTCCTTGCATGGCTTTGAGATCTAAAAACAACTGCTGGAATACAAATACAAGCACATTCCAAACACACATGGCCGTGCATGTATTTGAATACCCAAGATTTCACAGGAAAATATTTTATTGTTAATATGAGAAAAAGTAACATAAGTTAGACGGGTAAATATGATGGAATTAAAATTTAAAAAATATATACAGTAAATTCAAACTACTTACTGTCCAGCATCTTTTGCCAGCTGAGACCAATCTCTTCTCACAATGTCCAAACCTTTGATCTCTTCTTTTGTGATAATTTTACCATCAGAAGATTTAGATACAGATAGTGCTGCATACTTTTTCTTCTTCAACAAGAGCATTGGTTTATATACACCATCAATGTCAATTTCTAGTAATCTGTATAACTTGTTAATTTCAGCCTTTACCTAGAGAAAAACAGATACATGTATTGTCTTCCAATGTGCTTTGAATAAAAAATCAATCCTGACAACAAAAGTAAAACAATTTATGTGTCAGTATTTTTCTGTTTGCATAACATAACTAAACTTATGTCAAAGTTTAAAATATTTGTTGTTAAGTATTTTGTATATGTTTTGAATGATACCTAAATGTGCTCTTAAGTTTCAATGACTTTCTCTTTGCATCTTTCCCCTCAATGCCAAGGAATAAGGCTCATTGGCCTATTTCTAACAGGCAACCAAATAAACATTACAACTGAAAAAAAATGTTGCTGTCAGTATTAAAATGGGAGAAATTTGAAAGTTTAGGACAATTTTGGACATAGGAGAACCCTATGTCATCTTCCGAGTCACATAAAGGGCAGGCTGAGTTAATTGTGCAACTCTAGTTCAATACAGAAGCTTTTGCAAAATGTCATGATCAGTCTATTCTAAAGAGGTAAAAACAAGTCTTGGCAGGTTATAAGGAATCTTTTGGGTTGACAAACTTTCCCCAAGCTTGATCTTAAAGCTCAGAAATTTATATACCATTGATTCTTCTCTTAATCTATATGCAGGCCTGTTGATAATTCCTAGGGTAATATGGGCTACAGGAGTCTACAGCCTTCCCATCCCGGAAGGCCTCAGTAGCTATGTCAGGCCCTATCCGGTGCAACGGAGTCTACAGCCTTTTTTAGCCAGACAGTCTACCCTTTCATTGCTGGGAATATCACAGTGGCTGGAGATCAACTGGTAATAAATTATCCATCTTTTCAGAATCAGATTACTAAGAAGGTATTGGTTTCTGTAATAAGGGCATTTTATTATAGTGGCAGGAAGGGAGCTAGAGCTAGTATTGCACTCGGGAGTCAATAAGAAAATCTGCATTCTTTGGTCAAGGCACAATACACAAAGCCTTCAGCCCTCCATCAAATAACCTGCACCTATATTACTACTGGATTTGGAGGAGCCATCGATATAAAGGAAAAGCCAAACACCACTGGGATATTAGCTTGATATGGTTTCTCATGAGTATATCCTCAGAACCGAAGGGACAGTCACAAATTTCTTTAATAGCCAATGGACAGGCTGTTCTTGGGAATACGAAGTTGAGCATCCTAAAAAAGGTCCTCAAAATTTTCTCAATCTGTCAAATTTTAAATCATACTTCATTCTAAGATCATTGGAAGTAGCTAGGAATATTTTCTAGGTTTTTAATAATATAGCATTTGCAGTGCAATTTCTCCAATGTGAAGATCAGTTTGGTTTTGAGTGCTATGGTCAATTTCTGCTACACGAGGGCTAAATGCTCTGATGTGAAGAAGAGAGCCTCAAGCCTTTTTAGTTGTGCCAGTTTTTCTCTTCTTGTGGACAGTAGTTTTGGCCCAGTTTCTATCTCAATAGCAGGGATAGGAGTAGATCATATCCCATTATTAAACACAAGGCCATATTTTGCACTTTGTCCACGGTTGAAGAATTGCTAGCTGAAGTACAGAAAAACTCTCTACTGTAGTCCAGGATAGGCCTTATGTATGTCTTATAAAAAGTAGTATCCATATCCTAATCTGCAGTGTTTTTTTCTTCTTAAAAAAATAAATAAATAAATAAAATAAATGGATATATGGTGTTTTTTCAAATAAAGGTGCATATTTTTAGTATAGTATCGTGTTTTCACACGTCATGTCACAGGGGAACAAAAAATTCTCAATTAACCCCTTCCTTCTCGCTCCTGTGAAAATGACGGGGTGAGGTTTCGACCTCCATTTCTCGCGCCTGTGATATTGCCGTGCTGAGGTGTTCAATAGTAACACAGCAAAACGATTGAAACCAATTCATTTCTTTTGCCCGGAAAACATTTTATTTCTCATTTTACAAACCAGATGGCAGTACCAGGTTATTTTTAATGTAATTGCAGATAGTTAGTTTATTTTAAACTAGATGTCAGCACTAATCGAATGTGTACTTGTGATATGTATTCTGTAATCTTAGCCCAGAGTGCCCAGAGCCCAGTTACTTAGTTAGGCTCTTTGTGAATATACGTGGTTTGTGTTCTGTGTTAAAAAAAAAATAATTTTTTAATATTGTGTACATTATGGAGTCAGAGTCAGAAAGTGAATTGGACTCTGATTTTAGTATAAATGGATCTGGGAGTGATTCTGAAATAACTGATTTTTATGACAGTTCGGCTAGTGAATCTGAGAGCAGTGATGATGGATCTGTACTGTTGCCTGGACGAGTATGGACTAAAATTGTATCTACTTCAGTAGATCATGCACCCCCACGTTTTAAATTTTTGGGAACACCAATGGTAAATATAAATTTTGATCCAAGTTCTGGTGTCTTACAATATTTTGAGCATTTTGTAAGTGACAATTTAGTGGATCTCATCGTTTCGGAAACAAATAGATATGCCGAACAATGCCAAAATTCACCAGGATTCCGCCTATGTAAAAAAAGAAAACCTTGGACTCCTGTCACAAAGGAAGAAATTCTTAAATTTCTCGGTATAGTTATTTTACAAGGTATTGTAAGAAAACCAGATGAAACCCTTATGCTCTTCAAAGGTCGTTTAGGATGGCGACAATATATGCCTAAAAAGAGATCCTGTTTTGGAGTAAAATCTTATTTATTATGTGAATCAAGTTCAGGGTATATATGGTCACAAATTATATATACTGGAAAGGGTACGATTTTTGATCCCAAATATAAAGATCTGCCCCAATCAATTCAAGTCGTGATGTCACTCATCAAGCCACTACTTAAACAAGGATATTGTCTGATAACAGACAATTTTTATACCTCACCAGAATTGGTCGACATGCTTTTAAAATTTCAAACAGATACTTACAGAACTGCAAAATTAAACAGAAAAGAAATGCCACAAGAACTGGTAAAAAAGAAAATCGCAAAAGGTGAAAATGTTGCTTTTCGTCGAGGTAAAGTTCTTGCCATGAAGTGTAAAGATAAGAAAGATGTTACTATGCTATCTACAGTCCATACAAATGACATGGTAGATGTACAGCGTCATAAAAAAGTTGTAAAAAAACCGACAATTGTCACTGATTATAATAAAAATATGGGAGCAGTAGATATTGTAGACCAATATCTTGGAGATTACTCTATTGATAGAAAAAGAGGAAAGAAATATTATAAGAAAATATTTTTTCATTTGTTAGACCAAACTATTTTGAACTCGTACCTTATTTACAAAAGGCAAGGTGGGAAAAAATCCCATTTGATGTTTCGTTTATCTTTAGTAGATGAACTTCTTGAAAGGTATCAGTCATCAGACACCATTCCAAAATGAGGCCGGCCAAGCTTTGAGGATAATCCAAATTGTTTGATTGAAAGGCATTTTATTAGACATATACCCCAAAATGAAAAGAAACGGCAACCATCAAGAGAATGCAAAGTTTGTTGTTCCAGGAGAGACAAAAACAATAAGAGATGCAGGAAGGAAACTCAGTACTACTGTCCAGATTGTGACGTTGGCCTCTGTATCCCATGCTTTGAAATTTAACACACAAGAAAAAATTACTAATCTTTATTTATATTACAGGTAATTTAATAAAATTCTCTTTTAATGTTTAAAACACATATTTCTTAAATTTTAATTGCTTGTGGAAAACCAACATTCAGTCACAATAACCCTGAATGTTGGCTTTTCCTAAAATTTTAATTTTTTAAAAATTTCAAGATAAAAAATATCGAAAATTAAAAATTGAATGCATGTTGTTCATACATTTATTTTTATATTATTTTCTTAAATAAAAAAAATAGACACTTTTATGACCGTTTTCTTGAAAATTATCCGATAGTTAAGGGGTTAATAAAAATAAAAAAGTTTTATATTAACAATTGATGCGTAAGTTTCTTAAAGTTTCAGTTAAGTTAACCCCCCCCAAAAAAATAAAATAAAGGGGAGGGGGAAAGGGGGGATACGCCATATTCCCACATACCTCCAGAATAAAAGCCCTGCTGATATGCACCCTAAGTTATACCTGACAGTCTTGTGTAGGTATAGTCTAGCTTCAGCTCTTTCAGACTGTAGCATAAGCCAATGCTGGTGCCTTTCTACTACATATGTTCTCCATAAAAGTTTGGTTTCTTAGCATCATGAAATTCTGTGACTTTTTTCAACTATGATATAGTTATTTATTTACGTGATTAACAGTACTATAATTAATATAAATGTTTGAACATATAAAAACACAAATAGATCTTTGCAAAAGCCAAAATATTCAAGAGAAATTACAGAAACCACATATAAAAATATAAGGTTTCTTGAATTTTTACAAGCAAGTTAATTTCAGAAAACTAAATCTGTACTATATTATTTAAATGACATAATTTTTAAAAGACAAGCAAACTGAATTATAGATGCAAAATACTAGTTATCTACTATGGTTTTATTGACTATCACAGTCTATGTTTATGACACCATTTGAATATTTTAAACAAAAAATCCCCATATAAAACATCACTTTGAAACATGCAATTGAAATAAATCATTTAAACACACATATATAGAATAAAAAGATTTTTTTTAAATGAAAATGCTGAGGAAAACTATATTGTTTATGCAAATACTGAAATCAAAAAGCTGTTGGATTACGTACTGATTACACACTAAATATGAGCATTACCTTATTTCCAAGTTGTGTCACCTCACTTAAATTTACTTGATTGGTGTTAATCATAATAGAATCAGTATCGCCATAGATGACATCTAATCCCATCTATTTAAAAAAAAAAAAAAAAAAAAAAAAAAAAAAAAAAAAAAAAGAGAGATGAGATCCAAGTTTCAAACATAATAAATACAGGCAGCCCTCCTACAGCATGGCATCTTACAACACGGTTTCGCTCTAACACGATAAGATAAATTGCGGTAACCCTCGTATAACACTGCAACCTGCAATACGGTTTCGCTCTAACACAATAAAAAAATTGCAAAAACCTTTGTGCAACATTGTACTTCTATAGCACTGGATAACATTTGTTTTGTTGAACACATTTCAAAACTAAATTACCTTAAATTAATGACGGGAAGGAACAATGAACTATAGTGGCTTTACATGAAAATGTATAAACAAATTATAATTTATTCATTTATAAAATATTCATTTATTCATCTATAAAATTACAACGAGGCCTAAGCTTAGCTGAAAGTCTTGAATAATTTTTCTTGAATGCAGACCCTTCCGCTGAAAGAAGCCGAAAATTCAAAAGGGAGCTGCAAAATTGTCTATCTCCATACCGTGAAATCTACAGTGACCTCGTAAGAACCAGCAAATAAACCAAAATTAAATTTTTTAAAGAGATAGAGGGTGCAAAAAATGTAAATGAAGAAAGGTTCTGAAAGTGAAGGTGATATCGTTCAATCGAAAAAACGTTCTTGTTTGATTGTACTGAGCAGTAATGGGGAAGAAATTTATTAAATTAACATCACATTAAATGAAAATATTTTTTGTTTCTTTTCGTTTTGTGTTATATATACATTTATATTTTTAATAAAAATTAGGTTGCTTATATGGAATTAAAAAAAAAATTTAATAAGTTTTCAGAACGTAACCCCCCTTTTTTGAACTGTCTCTGGGTCTCATATAACACGGTTTCACACAACACGGCATTTTATAGGAACCTATCTAGCGTGTTATAGGAGGGTTACCTGTACACAAACAGAAATGTAAGCGAAATATCCATTATCTTGGATCTGAAATTAGATCTACATCTGAAGAGATGTAGATCTCATCGGTAGATTTTAATATACAGTGGAATCTTGATCGATTGTTCCCTGAATCTTCATTTTCCCGTATGTATCACTTGTTTCACTCAGTCCCGACAATCATATTCCTTTGTTATGTTCCCACATATATCGTTCAGTTCAATCGGGCCCTTGAAAAACGATAAATCGAGATTCCAATGTACTTAGAATTTTCTTCATAATAAATTACAGGAAGAATATCTAATTTAGTAATCAAGGAATATAAATCGCTCAAATTTTATACTTTTTTGAAGTATAGAAGAGAAAGGTCTAGAAGGAATGAACTTCTACAGAAAAAATCACTAAGGAATCCTTTATTTCAAAATAATAACATTAAATATTACCTTTTCAACCAGTTCCTTCGTTTTCAACAAAATCTAAAGAAGAGAGAAATTTAATACACTGCAAGAAATGAGCAAAGACACACACACACAAAATAAATAAATAAATAAATAAAAAAATAATAAATAAATAATACAAAAAAAAAAAACCCAGATTTTTCTCAATTAAAAAAAGTGAGACTTAAAGTTATTATATTACATGAGAGCACTGATAAAAATAATGAAAAAAAAGTCCAAATATTACAAAAACAGTTTTTAAGGTACTCTGCATGAACACTATAACACATTAAGGCAAATTTTACTTATCAAATTTTCTAAACAGCTAATATTTATCTAATTAATTAACAAGACATGCAAGGTGTGCCTCAAAAATATAGACTTTCCAATACCAAGTGTAACTAAACTAAGTTTTAGCAGACAACAAAGCATGCATATGAATTAATATGAATTAATGTCAATCGACAATGAAATCCATGAAATCCTTCAGCAAAATATGTCTTTGATTATGAGAAATTAACCTTTTCCTTACGGGGTGGGATAGCATGTATCCAAAGAATATGAGCCCAAGAATGAATATATATATATATATAACCCCTTTAATGGCCGTTCTTAAAAATTGGGTACGAAATTTACCCTTTTAAAGAGGAAATCTGGAAAATGGGCCCTGTAAGCTAAAGGTTAAAATAAAAAATGCAGAGTATTCAAATCTTCCCTATCACATAAGTTTAAAAATAAATGTTTAAAGACTAAAGGCCTGTTTACATAGCATCTGGAGTATTGCGTTTCATTACTACATTGCTCTGAGATTGTAGACATGACTTGTAATTGGTTTGATGTATCACATGGTCAATGAATTGAGCTCTGTGATTGGCTAAAATTTTTAATGCTGATGCTATGAAACATTCTGCATTCAGTATGGATAAGCTGTATCAGTCTACAAAGATTCTTACAGGGAATGATTGTACATACTACATACCTGCAAGGATTCCCAACTAAGTTTCAACTAAACTGTGATTTAACATTAATTATGCTACAGTAATGGATTGGCCACCATTCAGTCCCAATTATAACTTTATGGAGAATCTTCAGGGCACATCAGCTCACAGTGAGTAAGCAAATGGACGAAAATTCTCAAGTGCTATAGAACTGAAAGCACTAACTGGTAAGTTTTGTATAAAAGCCAGAAGATTTCCAGAATGTGCGAAACAGCATTGATACAATTTATAAAATTGCTTGATAAAATTTATAAAACTATTCTGAAAAATGATTAAGTTATACAAATGTAAGTTGAATGTTTATTTAATTTCTTTATACATTTGAGACAGCCTATTTCAGTATTTTATTTGTAAATAGAGTTGAAACTGTTACATTTGCATTAAAAACATTGTTCATATTAATCTTTACTCACTCAATAATTATTCGCAAAAATTTGATGTCTTCATACTTTTGAGACAGATTATATAAAAACATTCGTAAAGCATAAACTGTCTCAAAGTTGAAATATTTTTTATTCTATTTTAACTAACTTTATTTCTCCTATATATAAATTCTGCTTTCACAGTCTCATACTGTTCATCTCCACTGGATTCCTTGCCATGTGGATATTCATGGCAATGAGATTGCAGGCAAATTAGTTAAGGAGGGCTGCGAGGATAGCTATTCTCCAGCACTTCCCTTACCTTCAAATTCTGCAAGAAAGGTCCTAGATAATATATCTTGGTGGACTCCCACCCATCACTGGTACAAGAGGAATTGTCCTGGCACTCCCCTTTTCCCAAATTGCGATAGAAGCTCTCAAACTGCACTCTCTGGGCTTACTAGTGGACACCTCATGAGCCTTTCTTTGGATGGAAGAAAGGTCTTTTCCATCTGCACTAAGTGCCATGCCCGACAGGCCTCCATGGAGCATATTTTGGAGTGTCTGGGCCTTACCAGAGAAGATCTTACTACAAACACCATTCTCATCATTGATTTTGTCAGAGTTAACCTCATGGATTTCATCTGAATTTAATTCAGATGCCAGATGATTAGAAACAACAATTCATAAATTCTTCTGACATATGACGGAAATTCTGAAATACTTCCTCATTTCAGATTTTTAAATTTTTTTGTGTCTTCAATACCTATTTCCTCCTTTTTTTAAAAATCTGTAACCCACTCACACTTATGTCTTTTTACTTTTTTTTCTTTCTCTACATCCAATTAAGAGACCATAGCTCTCCTCTAGCAGCCCAATACAAAGTAGCTGTTTTTCCAGCTGTCAGTAGTAAATCTATAGTCCTTTAAGAAGGTGCACGTCATAAGATGATTAAAATCCATAATGTCTACAGACAAACAAAGAGGACAGTCAGGAGAGTTTACCAAACCAATGCGGTAAAGGTGACAAAATAAAAAATCCTGTGAAGTGGTGATTCGAAAATTGGCAGTGAAAATATGTCGAGGCAGATCCGTTGGAATAGGATTCTTGAGTAGTTGGCTCCAAATCTTTCCGCTAGCTGCTATATTGTGGAAATATTTAATTTTGTTAGCAATGCATTTGGCAATAGATTTTTCTTTTGCTGAGTGGTAAGACACTGGAAAAATAGGTTGATAAAGATCACAACCCTTTTTTGCAAGATCATCAGCCCTCTCATTGTCATCAATATCGCAATAACTGGTAACCCACTGAAAAGTAAGAGTCCAGCCAGAGTGAATAAGATCGCTAAGTAAATGTCTTTTTACTGAAAAATGCTCTGGAATATCCAGGGAGTGCTTGCATTTTCTCCTAAATCCCTTAGTCAAACTTAAAGACTAATAAAAATAATCAAAATAAATTCTTTAATAAAAACAACTACCCCCAATTTTAAACACTTCAAAATGGATTATTTTCCTAAATAAAACTAAAGAAAAAAACTCAAGTTTCTTACCTCTCTTCCTTTGCGAGTGATAAGAGCAGCTAATGGTTTGGCATAAAACCTTGAAAACGTAAATCCAAGGCAGCCATACATACTATTGGCTGTAAGTTTCAGGGCTCTTTGTCTGATATCATACTGGAAAAAGAAACATGCAGAAATTAGAAACGCTAGAGCAAAATAGAAAAGGTATATGTGTGGAAGTGACAGTTAAACTTTCAGTTCTGAGATAACATAAAAGATAGTAATTATTTAAACAAGGAAAGAATAATCTTTTACACCTTTCCCCATATCTAAACGTCAATGACAGAATAGCCACTATCTATAAAGCATAATTAAAATGGTTGTTATTTCTTGTATGTGATAAACTTGAAACACTTATTACTTTTCATGAAGATAGCTCTATGTCTCTGAGTAACTTTAGTTTCTCAATATATATAGTTCTTAGTTTGACAATTTTCATGCAACTTCAGACAGATAATATAGTAAATACTTTTTATAGACTTTCTTAGCACTTCATCAATTTTGAAGGATCATTTAAAAAAAAATGATGTATGATGTAGAGAATAAAATAAAAAAGGATGACCTAAACAATTATTTTTTTCTTTTGAACTTTTTATATTTTTTAGGTTATTATACAGGTAAGAAAAAAAAAAGAGAAAATTTCTCTTTTGCTATATGCATTCTGAACATTTATACTGAAATATTTTGCTGCAGTAATAAAGTATAATATAAATGTAACACAAAATCTGTAACTTATAAGCAGTTTCCCCCCCCATTTTATTCACTTGTTTATTTAAAAGACCTGTCCAAATCCACAGGAATAGATCTAAAAACTAAAGAAGAAAATCTTTCTAAACAATTTTATTTGACTACTATTTGTCGATTACCTTACTTTTTACAATTATGGGTTCCAGAGACACCTTATTTTAAGTACTCAAAGTTAGACTTTAAAGATCCTTTTTTAAGGACTGCAAGAGACTTAAGTAATACTTATGAACTTTAACCCTTACGTCAGCTCATCGGTCTAAGAGACCGCTATTCCACCTGTTCTGAAGGGTGGGGTGTAGTGGGGGGGATCAGACTGTTGAGGGTTTGCGAGTTCTTTAGTCGGGTCCCGATCTTCAAGTACAGCACATTGGAGATTTTCGCTCACTCGTATTTTATTGGTAAATTTAATCTTTGTAAAACATAGTTAGTCTTAGAAAGATTAAGTCTTTCGACCGATGAGCCTTGAACTGATTTAAATTTTTGCCGGTCTGTATGAGCGATAAGCCTTGAACCGTACTAATTATCTGCCAGTCTGCATGCATTCTATTTCTAAGATCTTTGTTTTATTGTTGTAGCTAGCATGGCTGGAAGAATTCCTCCTGTTTCACAACGAACCAGACATTTTCTCTCTCTTGCGCTATCACAAATTGAGGAATCGGATTCTGAAATTTTTGTTGAATAATCTATTTTTTATTTACCCTTTTCAAGAATGAGAGGTAGTAGTAGTTTTGCACAGATGACTTATAACTGTGAAAAACTTATAAAAATAGGAAAATATCCTAATTCTATAGCGTGGCGGTCTGTGAGACCGATGAGCTGGGGAACAGTATAAAGACCAGATGAGCTGACGTAAGGGTTAAAGACTATGTACATCCTGTTTAAGGTACATACACTATACAAATGAATGAATTATAAGGGAATTATAAGGAAAAAAAAAAAAAGATTTAACCTAACTAAACCCAAAAGCTCTATTAAAAATGTCTAATGTTTAAATCAATTTTTAGGAAATATTGAAACCTGTTTATCTTAAAACGTTCATACCAAGGGCCAAATGTGAAATAACAAACTAATATATATTTAACCCTATAAATAGAAATGCGGAAGTAGAAAGCATCAACTCTTACATTTCATTTTTAAAGTTATTTTTATTATGACTAATTATTTGGGCTTACCAAGACTTCATAAAAATAAATTGTAAAACTTACCCATTTAAAAATACAGAAACATTTCTGTAATTTTAAATTTGGTAAAATAATAAGACAGTATTAAATTAAAAATATAATAATGTGTATGGAAGGATGATTACCTGTGCATAGCGATCTTTTGTTATATCACTTGCTTTCATCATTTGTTTCACTTGTTTTCGGCTCTCAACCAGCTTTCTAATTTCAGCTGGCAAAATTCCAGTTTCAACTCCAGAATCAGGAAGACTAACTTGCATTTCTTCCTATGATGCCAATAAATAAAATCAATTGTGATACCTTAAGACTAAAAATGTTTACAGTCTAGAACTGTACTGCAGATATTTCCAGATCTGCTGAATTATTGCTTATAAATAGCTCTCTCTGCTTTTAAGTTTACTTGATTTTTTATTTATAACTAGCTGAATACCCGTGCTTCGTTGTGGAGTACATTAAAATTATATACAATGGTCAATGTATGCAGTTAATGCCAAAAAAATATATATTTATAAAAAAAAATTGTAATGGATATTTTTATAGACAAAATAATGTACAAGAAAATATTCAAATTAAATACAATGGTCAATGTACTCAATTAATTTGTATGTTTAATATCCATAAAACATACTAATTTGAATTAAATTCTTAAAAAACTTCCATTTCAATTAGTCCAGTGGTGAAATTTTATCTTTTACTGTATTTTAATATTTTTTTCCTCAATTTATTTCGTTGTTATGCACGTGACACAAAATTAATTTAAAGTATCACAAAAAGAAAAGAAATCTCATGATCAGGATTTAATAAATTGAATTCTAAAAATTAATCTTTAAAAATTCTCTGAAAATTAGAAAATGGAGGTAAAGACTTGAAAAAGATTTCATTTTAAAGGAATTTTTATGATCTTCCTCTTGATATTAACTTTATAACCGTCAGATCATTATTTTAAATGCAAACTCTAAGAAAATATTACAAAAACATCTTAAATTTTTTTAAAAATCTAAGAAGAATTTTTCAAAAATCTTTCTTAGTGCCCCCCTACACTATAAGAAGAATCCCCATGCAAAATTTCAGCTCTTTAGGTCCAGCGGTTTGGTCTGTGCATTATCTGTCAGCCAGTCTCGGAACTGTTTTATATATATGGATTAATTTCAAATAGATATTAGGCAATTTTAAAATGTTTATTGTTAATTTTTACAGAAGAAAAGAAAATAACAGTCCAATTTCAAAGTTTAATTTAGATACATTTTCTTTAAAAATACTAAGTGCATATAAACTTTTGAGATGACAACTAACCGTGACTGCAACAAACACTACAATAGGCTAAGCTCTTGCTTATCTGGAGATTTATTCCATGATGAAATTTTTTATCCAGAGTACATGGAAATCTCCCCCAGGCCATGACTGGTACTTTGGCATCTGCCCTGGTAGAGCTCTTACCTTCAAGGCTGGTAGAGCTGAGAAGACTATAATTGCTAGGTTTGCCAGTGCAGTGGCCACTTGAGGTGCCTAAAGTTTCATTGGCAAAACAAAACTTTTCCCACTTATAAAAAGTGTAATACTGAACAGGCCATCCCTGGCCAAATCCTAACTTACTGAAATTTATCTAGGGAGCACTTTATTACCGATCCTCACCTATTAATGGACCACCCACTGGACCACGAGGGATTAGAAACACCACCACCACTACAATAGGCAAAACAACAAGAAACCATAAACTACAAACTTAAATATGCAAAAAATAAAGAATAAAAAGTTCTATGTTTCTTACCTCTGATTTTGCCTCTGTATCAGGAACTCTGGGAATGGTGGTGAAGCATATATTGTACTCCTGAATAATAGATGGGTACAAGCTGTTGAAATCCATAAGGAGGATGAATTTATCATAGAAACCTGAAAAAATAACAAACCATAAACATATTAAAACAGATTGTGAGTGTTTTTCAATGATCGACACAGCTCAGTAGAAATAATGGACTGAATAAATTTTAACTCGATTTATTCACCATCACAAAACTCAGGTCGAAAAAGCAATGTGTTACAAGCACATCGGGGAGACACCTCACTACTTGACTCCACTGGACATTCTCCTTGATGTTCTGGCATTTCCCGCCTTTCACAGCTCCTGCCACGTGATCAGGCTGGGGGTTATGGTGTGTACAGAGAGTACACAGCAAAGCAAATTCAATGCTGATGGTCACTCATTTATTTTTCTGGATATGCAGTTGGGTAGTTTCAAAATTTTAAAAGTAACTGTATAACCATTTGAAAATAAAGGAATCCAAACCTCTGATAACATTATTGTGTAAATAAATCAAAGTATATCATCACGCAATCAGAGTTATTTTGTATTACTTACACCCCCCCAAAAAAATACAATAATTAAATAAAACCCTAACGGAATTGAAATATTCCTTTCTTAATTTTTTTTTAATTTTAAGGTAGTAAATTTTTAAAAATTAATTTGTATAAAATAGCTTATTTAAATCCATAAATTACTGTAAAAATGTTATAAAGTTTCAGATTAATAGGCATATTCCTTCTTCAGACAGTAGATGATACAGTGCGTTTATCTTCAACAGGTCACAAATAAATAAGAGCAACAGCACTTAATGATCTGAAAAGCCCAAGGCCACTGCCTATTAATGCAAAAAAAGTTGGCATTTTAAAATCTCATTCTGGATTTTAAGATGCTGTTATTGTCTTTTATAAATTTCAAATAAGTTCGTCTCATGTTGAATTGTTACATGTATGATTTCATTAACAATCATAGGCCTTGATAAATTAATACAAACTGACCAACAGCCCTATTTCATAATTTGCAGTATATGGGAAAAAAAAAGAAAAGGCATATTAAATTTAATTTCATCTAATGAAAAACTCTCTGACTATTCATTTTGCTGTGCTTCTTGATAAAGTCTCACGGGAACAATATATTTTTAATTTTTCAACAGCATCTTCTAACTGTGTTTACAAGCCTCTATGTCAAGAACAACAGGTGATAATGATAGCAGGAATTGAAGATTTTTTAATTCAAAATATTATATTCACACTTCATAGAATAAAAAGTATGTATTTAATTATTTACCTTTCTTAGGATCCAAGACCAAACCACCCTCATAAGCAGGTTTTTTTCTCCCTTTTTTCCCAACAGCTTCCAAATCCTCATCTTCGTTTTGACTCTGAAATACATTTTATACTTTCAATATTATAGTGCCAATATGAAATAGAAATAATTATCTGCTTAATAACAAACTTTTCTTCAAACTCTCAGTAATGTGTACTAATGTGTGACCCACTAAACATGCAGGAGGAACAAAGTGGTTAGGAGAAAAAAAAAAATAGATATGTTGCTATTGTTCCTAATACCCCCTACCATTCCCTAATGGAGGAATGGTAGGAAGTTCCAGACCTGGTTCATATAGGCTTTGCAGGCTGAATAGTGCAGCTTTGATTTATAAGAGCACCACAATGGTCAGAGTCTGACTTGGCTAGATGCCACCACAATTTTGACTGAGGATTTCCAGGGCCGACATTTGGGGGAATCTAGCCTTCCTCACTCACTGACCTCTTAGAAGGACCTTCCAGTCTACGGATTGGACGTTCCCATATCTAGTCTGGACACGAAGGTATTTAATGATGCTTGTCAGATTTAATTCAAGTACTCTCAGTACTGAAAGCTACCACGCTACCACTAAGCTACGTTGCCCCCAAAATTAGATAGTAAAGGACCCAACAATTTAATTAATGAGTAAAGTACAAACAAGAGAGCGTAATCTCTGTAGCATATTTGAAGATTGTAAAGCAAAAATATTATGACCATTTAATATACTGATTCACAGACCAAGGACCTAAAGTGAAAAGTAGAGACTTTAAGGGTCCTTCACTGAGACAATCAAAAGAATTAGAAGTTTTGAGGGATGCTAAGGTTAGTGCAAGCTCTGTTTCAATCATACATAAAAAATTAAACCTAAATGTGATTATTTCAATTTCAGCTCATGAACACAGCTTTGTGCTTCTGCAATTTGCACAAGTCAAGTTAGCAACTGTTTTCCTTCAGGAAAAGCAGAACAAATTTTGCTCAAACTCGAGGATTTTACATCAATCAGATGAGTTCAGTTTGTACTTTGGCCATTAGAAATGGCTTTTCAAGATTTGAATGAATTGAAGTTGTCATATATTATTAATATATTAACAATGTTAGGTTACAGATAATGCATGTTTATGTGATGCTTTGGAAGGAGCATATATATATATATATATATATATAACTTCAGTTTAAATTTTTTTTTCTCCTTCAAATAATTCATACGAAGATAGTTTCTTATTTAGTAGGAATAAACCTGAATCAAATCAATCCCTAAAATATGAGACCATCTGTCAGCAGTTAAAATTTAGAATAAATTCCCTTTTGAAAATACAGGGTGTTTCAAAAAGAATCACCCGATTTGAAATGTGTATATTATGAAAAACATTGAACATAGAAACTTAAAATTAACTTTATATTACATGGCTAATCATAAAGTTTTTTTTACAAACCAAATTAAAAGTGCTCAATATGCCTACCTTTGAATGCACGACATATGTCTATACAGTAGGCAAATTCATCCCAAACTTTTGTGAGCATGTCTGCATACACTGCCTCTATGGCTGTTATGCGTACACAGACAACTTGTGTCTTGGAATTGTTTATACCATCGCCTGATGCTCTGAGAGATAGGAACTTCAAACTACCAGGGTTTTGTCGATGAAAATCACGCTGAACAGTTGTTATGGACTCACACTTCGCAAAGCGTAGAACACAAAAGGATTTCTCATATGCAGTCGCCATCTTTACAAACACTGAAGTGGCGGGCGAAGGAAGAGCATTAGCACTACTTGTCGGCAACTGCGTGATACTTGAGATTTCCCTCTTTCTGCCTATACATTATTTGATCAAAACGCATTAAAAGATGAATAGTTATGATTTTTTAAAAATCGGATGATTTTTTTAAAACACCCTGTATTTTGCCTCTCCTTCCCCAGCCTCTAATTTATCAAACAACCCCACAAGAATAAAAGTTTTGGTTAGGACATCAAAGATTTATGTAATTGTTTTTGATATGGCAATGTTTCACCAAAAAAAGGAACAAAGAAATTGATATGTGCTACAGATATTTATATGAGTATCTCATAATTTAGAGCTGAAAAAGAGGCCAAAACTAAATCTCAAGACAGAGGAAAATATTTTTTTAAGCACATATGAAAGTTACCTTTTGCTTTTTCCCTTGTACTTTTGGAGGAGGAATGAAATTTTTGGCATTAAAGGCATGCAGCAGGAGATATTCATTTCGTTCAGATCTACCACCCAATAGTGTTCGACTCTGAAAATAAAACACATTGATCAGGAAAAGAAAGAAAACACTAAGTTAAATATAATTATATACAATATCTCAGATTTTATTACAGAGCTGCACCATTTTTCTCATTTACGGATTAAAAAAAAAAAAGGAGGTTTATTCCATTTATTCAAGATAGAATAATGATTACTTCAATGTACAAATTAATTTTTCAAAATTACAGATAAGAATAAAAGAGTAAAAAATTAAGCCCCAGAAATATATAATCCACTTGCCCACACAAAATAATTAAACATTTAATGGTTGAAACCAATCAACTTTCCTTTAACAGATATTAAAACATTAGGTATTATCTTTCACCCAGCAAATTTGAACTTTGCAGTATTTTCTATACGGTATATTTAATTAAAATATACACTGCACTTCCCTTAGAAAACATTTAATCCTACTCTTCTGAAATATAGAAGATCTAGCTTTTAGTTTCCCTAAGGTGTCACTTCATTGTTGGGAAGATTCTGAGTAGAGAATTTAAAAATACATGTCTATTAAATATAGTTTGATGCCACTTTTAATTACATTTTAAAGTTTTTGAGTAAAAATTGGTAGTTTCAATACATAGTAGGCATCCCGTGTAAGAGTAAGACATATTTAAAAGCAAGATTAATAGTATAATCCCTTTTCAAAACCAATGCAGTACCACAATATTAGGACCATAATTGAAACTCATAACATACCATGATACAGCCAGCAATGTTTGTAATCTGCAGTGCTAAAGGTATAATATTAAGTTCTGAATTTATATTCAGGATGAGTTCAGCTCGTCTCATGGTGAAGTCAATCAACTGGATAAGATTCTTTGAAGACCTACCAAATAATTTCAAATTATTAGAACACAATAAAATAGCTACATATGATTAAAGCTGTAAAATCATTAAAAAGAGAGAGAGAGAGATAGATATGGAAATTATACTAAAAAACTACCATATTTTTCGGACCATAAGAAAAACCTTTTTACTTAAAAAAAATCAACATAAAATTAGGGTACATCTTATGGTACGAAGGGAACATTAAAATAAAATAAATATTTTACTACAGTCGATTCTGGTTAATCGGGCCACATCGGGATTTGATCATTTTGGTCCTAATAACTGGCTGGTCTGATTAAATGAACATGCCGTATGTTACAAGACAGGATTTGGTCCGAATAAATGGCTGGTCCAATTAACCAGAATCGCCTGTATATATATTACATTTATTTTATACACATTATATATATATTTTACCTTAATTAAGTAAGAAATTGAATTTATCTTTATATACCTAACTAAATCCTCCTATAAATTTAAGGTGGTCCAAAAAATATGGTATTCGCAGAATAAAGTAAGGTGGATGTAAAAAAGGTTTACACAACTTCCTTACATAAAGAAGGATGCATATCATCCAACAGACTGATATTTCTTTCAATGCAGCACCACTGAGGTAAAGTTCATAATCATATTACAGGTCTTAGACCATCACAGTTCTCAGTACCTCACCACTTGATTTGTGAAGTTAAATTTTTTTTAAAACTAAATACCTTGAAAAAGTACTTTTCAAGCATTACTTCTCTGAATTTAGTAACAAGAATTAAGAAGAGGATTCGATACATTTTGAGAGAAATTTTAAACACAAAACACCAGTCTTCTGCCATGGTTTATTTTCAGTTCAGATAAATACATTGACAGCAGAAAGAATATTTATTGCACTAATTTCTAGGATACAGTATATCCTACATGCAACATCTTTTCAGGCAAAATTTCACCAGTAAAATATAACTGATACATGAAATAAAAAATAACTACTAGATAGGAAATTGTAACTATACATTCCTTTTTCATTTTAACAAATCCAAAGAGAAAAATTGATAAATTACTGAATATAGTATCAAATATTTAAAAATTAATGTACATTTTTAAAAATTACTTTACACAGTTGAGCATGCATAATTAGTAATATTTCATCACCTCTTTAATTCTCAAATTTGATCTTTATAAAATTAATTTTACTAATAAAAATGGAAAAAAGCAAAAGAGCAATAATTCAAAGAACTTTTTGTTTAAAGTACTGAGATGATGAGACCTATGATCCCTAGATCGTAAAAATAAACCACATCGTAAAAGAAAACCACAAGTGATACACTAATAGGCAGTCTAAGCATAAATCAATACATACATGTATTGTGAATGTACACATTCTGGAGGAATTTCACAGAACTTTTGATTCAGTAAATAGCTTGCAAGTTCTTCCAAGTCATAACTTTTGCAGCGAATCAATTCCTTGGAGGAAATCTTGACATCACACAAAAGGCGACCACATGTGGCATTTTTTTCAGCAATGCCACCTTGTGCAATCTAAAGAAAGGAAAAAATGAAATTTCACACATTAAAATCTAAATTATGTACATTATTAGGCAGAGGCCAACATTAAGGAATGCCTCTAGTAAGCAAGATTTCAGAAACACACTGCAAAGTCTATATTCTGAAAATAAGGATGTTCTTTTTTGACAAGTGAACACATTACAAAGCATTTTTTATTTCTTTCTCAGGGAATCGCAATTTCTTTTGTCAGCATATGTAATTTTTTTATGTGTAAATTTTAAAAAAAAATTGTTTTTTTAATATAATCAAAGTTAAATTTTCATTATAGTGTTTAAAATTGTTCTGCGTTTCAGAATAAATAATTATATAATTCTTTAAACATTCTGATTAATTTTCAAAGTTTGAAGATTTTTGCAACCCTATAATACTGGCGGTACTTTAAAGTACCACTTCAATTAACTAGTGGTAATTAATTAAATTTTAAGAAGGTGAGAATTTTTTTTTACATTTATTTGTTAGTATTGAATTAACATAAATAAAAATTTATGTGAGTTTTCGTTTATTAATTCATAATGTGGTACATAAAGGGTTAAGCTGTTAAAATATTGATGACTAAGCTCAATGAATAATTGAGAACAAAATAATGAAAATTAAATATGTTAAAAATTTTAACACATTGGGAACAAAACACAATCTTTTCTTTTAAATAAAGCCATTACAACAACAACATGTAGGAAATTTAATTTACAATTCAAATTTTATAAATGCAAAAAAACTTCTAAATTGGCATATAAAAAGTATCTTACATTTAATCGTGGCATACCGGTACGTTTCAGCCGACCAATTCGTGACCAGTTGGGTATTTTATGGACAGATAACCGGTGTAGAAGAACATCTAAATCAAAGCCCAAAATATCATGACCCTATGAAAAAAAAATACACAAATAAATAAATAATAATAATTATAAAACTATAAGCAAGTAAACTACACATTTCAGTATTAAAACCATATAATTATGAATACAGAATTTTTTTTTTTACGGTTCTCAAATTAAATTCCAGTACTCCTGAGCCTACATTTCTTAAATTCACCCATAAAATTAGCTAAAATTAATGATGCCTTTCAAAAAGTTATAACTGCTTTAGTTGAACTTTATATAAATGAATTAATAATACTTTATAAAGGAATGATTTCCAATTTTTCAAGAATTCTTTACTTTCACATCAAAGTTTTCCCATTTTAAGTCAATGATTTTAGCTTATCTTAAAATTACAATCTTACAGTCATTATTATATTCTAATATCAAAATTTCTCTCATTTTCAGTGTGTACTGTCAGTTCATCCAACATATTTTGCATGGCAGAATGTGTTCACATAGATTTTCAGAGTCGCATAATTAAGAATTAAGATATTATTCTATTCTGAATGAAGGTTTCATAAAATATATCCTGGGCTGCCTCATATGAGATATTATTCTATTTTGCAATGAAGGTTTAAAAAAATATATCCTGGGCTATTAGCCACATATGATATATTATTCTATTTTGCAGTGAAGGTTTAAGAAAATATATCCTGGGCTATTAGCCACATGAGCTATTATTCTACTTTGCAATAAAGGTTTAAAAATATATATCCTGGGCTATTAGCCTATATGAGATATTTTATTTTGCAATGAAGGTTTAAAAAAATATGTCCTGGGCTATTAGCCACATTTGAGATATTCTATTTTGTAATGAAGGTTTTAAAAACTATATCCCGGGCTATTATTGGGGGGCAGGGGGTTACATTAGACATGCACCTAAATTTTACACATATGATCAGTAAGTGTTTAGTTTAAGGCATTTCCTTATTAATTAAATTTTTTTTAAATTAGGATGTCAACAAAAGGCATAAAAATAAGTAAATATATTTTTTCATTATCAAAAACAAGTTTGAATGCAAAAATATAATAGTTAAAGGGATAAGAACTAGTGTGAGGATAAATACAACAAATATTTCAAAGCTCTTTGCAATAACTTCAAACAACACTGAGAACTCTTAAACCAAAATGGACTAAAAAATTACTATATTTTATCTAAATGAAATTTTAAGGTATTATTTTAATCTAAAATAGTTAATTTAACAAAGAAAACAAGCTATATTCCCTCCTGATACTAGAACTTTATTCCAGAACTAAAAGGTAACTTTTCTGTTAACACAAAAAAAAAAAAAACACAGTAACTTTTTTCACAAATCAAGTTTATAATAATATAATTACAAGATAAAAAGACTTTTGATATACCATGTTTTTAAATTTTCTGTTGAATCATATAAACTTGACAATTCTATGGATTAATAAATACTTCTTTAAAAATTTTTTGATGAATTATCCCATGAACTTGAAGGAAAATGATGAAATGCGTAATAAAGAGAGCAATTATAAGAAATTTTCAAACATTTATTTATTGAATAACATATATAAACACATTACCCAAATAATTACAACAATATAATAACTGTTGTGCTGACATTTAAAGTTTTAAATATGAAATTAAATTAGTGTAATGACATTTAAAAGTTTAAATATGAAATTCTTATTACTATGATATAGGTAGCTGGTATATTATAATTTTTTTTTTATATTGGCTGGTGAACCTTTGTTTTAAATAATAGAAAACTAAATATTTTTTAAAGTTTCTACTCCTTTTCTGTTTCAACCCTGTCCCTTCCAGCTATGGGTAATTCAATACTTTCAGCAGTGCCGTTTTGTCGTGAATCCGTGAACTCTCCCATGATCTCAGGGATTAGAACACCAGAACATCGGAATTTTAATGCTTTTAGCAAATCCCTGACTCCCCAAAAAGACCACCGAAGATCGAGCATTCCATGAAAGAGGGGGAAACCATCTTGTTTACGCCTGCGGCACGCAAGGATACAAACAGAGGCTCGGCGAGACTCCCCAATAGGAGAAGGAGAAGGAGAAGGAAGAACTACTTTTTCTGACGCGGATGTTTCGAGTAAAAAAGTGGCTCCTGAGTTGACAGGGAAAAAAGTCTGAGAGAGACAGACAGATTTTTACCTTCAGAGAGCAGAGTCATCCCCCTGACGCCTTGATTGAGAAAGATGCATTCCTGCAAGATGACGGAGGACTTGAATTTGCCAAGAGGCCGATAACTTCTTTAATATGGGCATGCCCTCTAATAAACTCCCCTAAACTTTAATCTTTCCTTATGGCCTTTCTTTCCTATTTCATTTCTTTATTTTTTTTCTAGACTGCAGTCATTAAACCGGTAATATGCATTTTATTTGATTTTTTTTATTATTAAAGTTTTAAATCAAGTTTTTTTATTTTAATTCTTTTTTTGGGGGGGTTCTAACCAGCCACCAACTAATTTTTTTCCTATTTTGTTGTTTTTAATTCATTATGAAAATATATGTGTGTCATCGGGGAATTGTGCCTCTTACTTGTCAAGTTTTAAATTTTGTTTGAGATTACGATATGAGTAATAGGAAGTTACAGTTTTAACCAAAGTTTAAATAAAATTTGTGTTTTACCCCTAAGCTTGTGTCTTGTCGTCAATTCTTTATTGAAGAGTAGGTTTTAGTTATTTCTTTTTTTTTTTTTGGTTAATTACAGAATCGTTAAAGTAATCGCTACTCCCTTTAGAACCTGGTTATTGCGGTTAAAATTAAATTCTTATTTTTTAAGGTTTTCACAACGCGCCTCAATCTAATGTTAATCCTTAAGATATTCTAAATTCATTTAAATTAATAATCTATACATTAAAACATCAGTTAAAATTAATTAAAACAATATAAATATCGTTACGACATAACCACCCCACCCTCCTTTCATTAAAAAAAGAGAAAAGAAATGTAATTTACATCATCTTCCATAGTTAATTATGGATTTCAAAATTATAAATTATAATCTATAATTTGAAAGAAAAAAAATTATGAATTTTGCAGAGAAAATATCGCAAATAGCATGTGGGCATAAATAAAAATTATCCCATTGTAATGAGAATGTAATATGCTTGGTTCACTATTACGTTAATAGATGGCTCCTGTAGCGCAGTTACTTTTGGCTCCAGACGCTACTCGTATTTTTACATAATGGATTTTAAAATATGGAATAAAGATGGCTAAAAGTATTAAAATAATGCATTGTCATCGTGTTCTGAGCTATTCTAAAAGTTTCAAATGTCTAGCTAGTCGGGAAGTTAGTTGAAACTCGATTGCAAGATTTGTACTAGACAAACACACCCACAAACAAGAAAGCAAGTTAATAAAAACATGGTAAAAATGGCCTGCTTGAGTTTTCGAAAATCATTCCCTCTTATGTCAGTATTTGAAATTACTCATATATGGCAGAATTTCCAAATACAGTCGATTCCGGTTAATTGGACCACATCAGGATGGGATTATTTTAGTCCTAATAATCGGCTGGTCCGATTAAACAAACATGCCCTGTTACAAGACAGGATTTTGTGTGATTAACCAGAATCGACTGTATATACCAGAAAAATGTAAATACCAATAATAACATACCAATAGGATATTATGCAGGACTTTTATAAATTCCATCTTTAATATATTATAGTACATTCTTTCACAGATGTTCTCAAAAGAATATATTTTAATTGAAATATGAATGTCACCAACACATATATTTCAACAAAATTTAAATTAAATTTGAAATAAATTTTTAATAGCTAGTGCATAAAATAAAATTCTTAAGTATAATACAATTTACAATTACTAATGCACAAGATAATCCCCAAATTTCATGTATATTTATATTACAGTGAATACATAAATTTACATATCAGGATTAAAATAAAAATACTTACCACTATAACATCAGGATCCATTTTATGAAGTTTAGCCAGGAAATAAATAAGTAGACTTCTTTCAGAGTCTACTCTCTCCACTTTCGTATTGTTATACTTCGTAATAGCATCTTTAAAGTCATAGGGGAAAATGCCATCACTGGGCTTAGTCAACACTAATAAGAGAAAAAATATATTATAAATTTTTTTTAAATCAACAGTAATAACAATAAATGTTTCTAGAAAATACAAACAGTTTATTTGAACAAAGGTTCTTTTTTCTTCCATTCAGTCTAATGACTCAGGGCTTATGAGAGTGAATAAATATGATAAACCTAGCTGAAAACCCGTACTTCGCTATGGAGTACATTCAAATTAAATACAACGGTCAATGTATGCAATTAATGCCAAAAAATAAAAATAAAATATATATATATATATATATATATTTATTTATAATAAATGTGACAATCAATGTATACAATTGATGTAATATATATATTTATAAAAAAATCGTAAAGGATATTTTTTTTTTGTGTGGATAATATCCAATTGCCTGCTGCATTAGAAAGAAAAACAATTTTTTTTTGTCTATTTAGTTGTTATGCACGTGACGATAAATTTATTTAAAGTACCAGAAAAAGAAATCACGTGATCAGCATTTAATAAATTAAATTCTAAAAATTAATCTTTAAAAATTCACCAAAAATCAGAAAATGGAGGTGGTAAAGGTTCGAAAAAGATTTCATTTTAAAGGAAATTTTATGATCTTTCTCGTGATATAAATTTTATAACCCTCAAATTATTATTTTAAATGCAAACTTTAAATTAGTTACAAAAACAGCTTAAAAATTTAATTTTAAAAAATGTAAGAATTTTTCAAAAATATTTCTTAGTGCACCCCTACACCATGAAAAGAATCGCCATGCAAAATTTCAGCCCTTTAGGTCCAGCGGTTTGGTCTGTGCGTTGTATGCCAGTGAGTCAGTCAGTTACGGAACTGTTTTATATATATAGATAATAGAATCATAAAACACTATACGAAGGATGCAATATGAATCATTTACTCTCTATTTCTTATATAGAATGCCAAGATCTAGGAATGGACCTATTCACAGGAACTTGAGATAATGAGCAATACACTGAACTATCAGAGTTAATTAATTCATAGAAATAGCCGTTCTTACAAAGGGGGTATAAAATTTCCCATTCTAATAATGAGGGAATCAGAAAAATGGGCCCCCCGTAATCTAAAGGTTAAAGCAGCATGGAAGAAATTAGGTCACAGAATTTAATGTTGGTAAATAAAAAATGGGTGATATAATGAAACATTTAATAAAAGCATCCATAAATACCACAAAAGTGATTCTGAAACTTGGGTGAAGGTGCGGTTTTATCTAATGGAAACTGCGAGTGAGATAGGCAAGACACTGCAACAATCTACAAAAAATAAAATTAGCAAAGTTAAGCATAAGTTCAATAAAATATAATTAAAAAGACCAACAAGAAACATATTTTTGAATTATGAAAGAAAAAAAGAAAAGTTCACAAAATAAGTTCAAGATTTACCCGTCCTCAGCCGAAGCTTATATGGTAAAACTCTGATATTGTGTTGACCTCCATCCGCTCAGTCGAGACCCGCTGGTCTGGGGGCTAGTAGATTACTCTAATGCCTCTCAGTCGAGAACCCAACTAGTACTTTTTAAATGCTGTTCATCCATTTCAATTAAGAGTGACAACATACTTAATTTACTCTTTGTGACTTATATAATATAATCACTGTCAGTCACATTATTATATACTTAATTTACACTTTATGACTTATATAATACAAACACTGATGATAAGTTAGTATATTATTACATATAACTATAAATATTTTTTTTACACATAATTTATAGGATGGGGCCACCAGAGGGCTATTAATTTTATAAATTTATCCCATTATCTCAATTATACATTTCATTATTTTATTTAGATTATTTGCTTTTTCCTTTTTTATTTTTATGCTTTCCTAAGTTTTGATGATTTTACCAGCAACTTTTGATAAATATTGACACTTATTAAATGTTGACCATAACTCTATAGTTATTTCACAATACTTCTTCATTATACAGACACATGCCTTTTGCTGGGTCCAAACCCATAGCCTATAGCTCCGGTGCATGAGGCCATTACACCATGTCACACTATTATACCTTATTTAACTTTATTTCTTCAAATTACCAGAATATTTTATTTCCTCATTTTAATTGATTCATTAAACAATTTTATGTCCACTACATTAACCTGAATTTATATTAAATTTATTAATATATATACAGTGGTACCTCGACTTACAAGTTTTTCGAGATACGAGCATTCTCTCGGTAGATTTTTTGCTTTGAGTTACGAGCAAGCTTCAGATATCCCATCGCTAGTTTGAGCAGCGAATGCCATGTTACATGCTCATCAAATGAGAACACAAGAAGCATATAATATTTACAACCTTTATGTAGAATTATTATACAATTGTATAATCTTATTCTGAGACTACTATCCAGTCTTAAACCGAGAGATTAGATTTTGAGAAAACGTTCTTCGGATTCTCAAAAAGAAGAATCTTGGCATTACAGCCACAGTGAACGATGCAACAATCGCCCAGCTTCCGTGTCTCACCCGTTCACTTTAAGAGAGTAGCTGGTAATAAAAACAAAAATCAGGAAAGCAGGGCAAAAAGATAAAAAATCAACAAATAAGATTTAATTTTTCAATTCAACCTTTCTCCTCCTCTTCCATCAGCATCTTCAAGTATGATCTTCAAGGTATATGTTGAAAATTACACTTAATAAAACAAATTTATTGCAGTACATTCTATTGTATTGCATTTTTATACAATGTTCGTTGTTTATAAGCACAGTTTGCTTATTTAAAAACATGTAACAAAAAAATTGCGGTGTTTTGGGGGGAACCCGGAACAAATTAATGGCATTTCCATTAATTTCAATAGGGAAAACTGATTCAAGATACGAGAATTTTGAGTTACGAGCTAAGTCATGGAACAAATTAAACTCGTAAGTCGAGGTACCACTGTATATATATATACATACATACATACACAAATATTAATGAGAAACTATATGCACAACAATTTTAAATACAGGCAGCAAAAACTGAGTTATAAGCATTTAACAGAGAATAGATAGCGCCTCAGCACTGTATATCACCTTTCCTAACTTATATTCTAAACATTAAAACACGAAGAAAATTTAAAGATATATTGCACCAAACAAAGATTGTAAACACCTACTTCATTTTGTTGATTTTTAGAATTCAGTGAGGTAGTCAAATTCATGCACATAAGTGTTACTGGAGGCGTGGGAAATGAATCGTTACAACATTCAACATTTTTGACTTTGGTAACAAATGCCTGAAAAAGGAAATATAGTAAAATTAAACAGAATATAATGAATAAGATTTCAAACATATAAAACTTAGCCTTGCATCCTACAGCAATTAAGCTTATTCTAAGCTCTTAGAAAATAAAGAATTTTTTCTGGTCATTTATACTATTAATTGAGAGATGGACTACATTTTACAATCACGGGTTATCAACTATAATCATATAATTTCATTTTGGGATCCAATAAAATAGAATTCAAAATTACAGTCAGGAAATTTAATATTTTTAAGTATTTCAATTTCTTGATAACCATTTGAAAACCAGAAGGGGACAGAAATATTTTTAAAAGGTAAAGCAAACTTTCAATCAGGTCTTTTATTAAAAGTATATATATTTAACACTGAATAAAATAAATTAATAAATTCCATGATAAATCAATACAGCATGTGCATGTTATTAACATTAAAAATAAATATAATTAATTAACCCTCAAACGGTACGGTGGGGGTCAGATCTGACCCAAGGGTGTGTCATTCCCCCTCCCATTGCAAGAGATCGAGTTGACAAGGGACCCTACCAGCCAGTCTTGTAACAGGTGTTGGAGTGTTTGCAGTTTAAGTAAATACGAGTGTCTTTGTTAAAAAAAACGTTATTCATGATCACTAGTCATTTAAAAAAAATAAAAAATAAATAAAATATTTAAAAATTAGATTTTAAAATTTTTTATTTTAATTTTGAAGACACAAAATATCAGTATATATTATATTTTACATTTTTGTGCTCGGAAAGTTGGTTTCACTAAGTTCTAAAACTGGGTACAATACTAAATTACATATAGACCTAATATATACAACATTCTATGTAAATGCAAGAGAGATTCTTTGTTTAGCAAAATTACAATTTGGTGGTCATTTTTTCTACGAAAAGGCTTTTATTTCATGTAAAATATTATCAATAAATGTTATTATGCAACAAAAATGCTTATCGTGTACTTCTTTTACCAAAAACCTCATCAAAAAAGAGATCGGGTCAGATCCAACCCAACTGTACCATCTATTTCGTCTCAAACCACTGTGCTGTTTGAGGATTAATTAAAATAAAGAGAGAATAGGATACCTATTTATGAACAAATTAGATTATTTGATTCAGATTTTAAGGTCTAGTACAAATTCTATTCAAGTACTAAAGATCAGCAGGGGGTTCAACTTGAGCTCTAGACAGACACCCTGCAGTTGTCAGTTTTGAGAGTAGAGCAATATTTATGGAATTTTGATGCTCTTTTTAGGTGGCCAAAATAAACTTGCTACACATTACATCTTAAGCTCCATTATCAAGTAAGAAAACATAAATTTTAACACCTGGGAATCATTAGTTTTCTTTTCATACAAAAATTTATAAGTTTTCTTAGGCATATTTCTGTAAATTTTTAGCATACGTAAATTAGTGATATGTATTTATTTTAAAATAAAATAGTATATTTTCTTTTGAGATCTGCGTTGAATATTCTGAAATTGTGGTATTTTGCTCAGAGTATATATACAACTAAAGTGCCTTTAAAAGCTACATGAAAAATAAAATCATTTAGCTCATTCAACCGATGCCTGTTGGAAAAGATAATATTTTATAAAAAATTTTAATTTAGGAATTTTCCTATTAAATTTTCTTTTTCCTTTTTTTGAAAAATGACCATCTATAAATAATAAATACTTAGAACAAGTGATATTTCTTCAGTAAAAAAACCCTCAAATTTAAATTGAGGATGAAACAATAAAATGTTTTTATCGGATAAGAGATACATATTCTGAAACATAAATTACCTCAATTTTGCACCAACTAACAGGTGGAGTTGATAATTCTGAAAAACAAAACAGTTAAATAATATACTATATGTAAATACAAAAATACATATTGAAATTGGAATTTAAGGGATAATTTAATAGGTAGTGATTATAAGACTTATGTTAATCACTTTTTTTAATATGAGTTGGAGATAAAACGTCTAAATAATTTTACACAAGATTAGTAAAAAAAGGAGAACCAATTATAAATTTCATTCTCATTGAATTATAAATATCTTAGTGGTTGTGGTATACTAAAATAAGTATACAAATAAATATTTTTCAGTCTTCTCAACTTTCTTGAGACTCAGAGAAATTAATATAAGGTTTAAAAGTCTGTAAACAATTTTTTCTTCATTCCAATTAAATATAAAATTGCCTTATCAGTTTTCATTTCTTATGTTGAAAAAAGTTGTAAAAAAAAAAAATTATTACTATGGAAATCTGAAAAAACTGCAAGTACTTATAAACAAACATAGGTGTTCACAATTCCTTTAAAATGTTGCATTTGCATTTTTTCCCCTTATTGGCTTTTCAAAACTTAATTCTTCACAAGGTTTACATTATAGCAGGATATTTGACCTATGTTCCTCAAGCTCCTAGGAAAATATAAAGCTAACTTCCAAACTAATTCTTTGAAGATACATATCCACTTTTGCATGATAATTCTTCATTAGAGTTTCAAAAATAGTTTTAAAACTACTCCCAGTGATATTAATTTGGCGTTCCCAACCTTTTTCTTAAATTGACGCTTTTTAAGAGAACGATTTTCTTCATCGACTGCCTCACATTTTTCTCTATAATATGCAGCATACAACATAATTATAATACTATTAATTGAACATAAAACACTTATAGATAACAATTTGACTAAGAATACAAACAAATAATTAGAAAAAGTGGTTCATTAGGTTTGTGTTTTATTATTTTTGTACTATTTTAATTTTTAATTTCACAAATATAAACAAGATTTCAGAAACACAGATTGTAATTGCACAAAAGTTCAATTTCAATTAATGTGGTGGTTGTGCTTAATGCATTGATACAATTTTTTTTAATGTTTGGCCTGAAATTGCTTATCATATAGTCACATTAACTAACACAATGAATATAAATATATATTTTACTAAACAATTTTACTGACTTATATGTAATTATATAATTTCATTCGACACATATACAAAAACGTCATGACATTTGACTTTAGATGAGTGGATCACTCTGCCCTATGCAAATCTGCATTTATACATATTAAAACAGATATTATTATCTAATAATTACATTCCTAAAAAATTAAATTAAATTTTAAAACAGAAAAATTTATTGACCCCCAGTAGACCCCTGGAATTCTATAGACCCTTTTTAAGCTTCCATCAACCCCTAAGGGGTCCACCTGAACCCTGTTGGGAATTCCTGATATAAACCATTCAGAATTTACAAACCAAAATAAATTCCTTAACAAAGTAATTTTGTACTCAATATGAATGTCTAAGGGCTGCAAAATTTTAACAAAGTACAGAGTTATAAGATTCTGAATTATTTCTCAACTTACGAGGAGCATGAACATCCAACCAGCAGGGTCCTTTAATCTTTTGCTCTAACAATAGTAACTCGAGGCTAGTTGAATCAACACCTAGGACATGGCTAAATGTTGAGCCATTTAATGTAGAAGGGATGGGAGGATGCTTTGCCTGGGGAGATAAAATAGAAAGTTAATTATGATACTTCTTTAGCAAGCTACAATGAATGATTTTTTTTTTTTTTTTTTTCAAGAGGGAGACAGTCAAGAGACCATAGCTCTCTTCTAGCAGCCTGATAAAAAGTAGCTTTGTTTTTCCAGCTGTCAGTAGTAAATCTATAGTCCTTTAAGACGGTGCATGTCATAAGATGATTAACCCTTACGTCGGCTCATCTGTTTTTATACTGTTGCCCAGCTCATCGGTCTCACAGACCACCATGCTATAAAATTAGGATATTTTCCTATTTTTATAAGTTTTTCACAGTTATAAGTCATTAATGCAAAACTACTGCCACATCTCATTCTTGAAAAGGGTAAATAAAAAATAGATTATTCAACAAAAATTTCAGAATCTGATTCCTCAATCTGTGATAATGCGAGAGAGACAAAAATGTCTGGTTCTATGTGAAACAGAAGGAATTCTTCAGCCATGCTAGCTACAACAATAAAACAAAGATCTTGGAAATAGAATGCATGCAGACTGACAGATAATTAATACGGTTCAAGGTTTATCAGTCATACAGACCGGCAAAAATTTAAATCAGTTCAAGGCTCATCGGTCCAAAAGACCGACTATTTTTTACAAGGATTAAATTTACCAACAAAATATGAGTGGGCGAAAATCTCTGATGTGTTGCACTTGAATGTCAGGACCCGACTGAAGAACTCACAAACCCTCAACAATCTGATCACTCTCACCACCACCTCACCCTTCAGAACAGGTGCAACAGCAGTCCCCTAGACCGATGAGCCGACGTAAGGGTTAAAATTCATAATGTCTCCAGAAACAAAGTCCACAGTACAAAAACATTCCAAACAAAGAGGACAGTCAGGAGAGTTTACGAAACCAATACGGCAAAGGTGGCAAAATAAAAAGTCATTTGAAGAGGTGATTTGAAAATTGGCAGTTAAAATATGCCGAGGCAGATTCATTGGAATATCTTCAGTTGTTGGCACCAAATCTTTTCACTAGCTGCTATTAAGGAAATATTTAATTTTGTTGGCAATGCTTTTGGCAGTAGATTTTTTTTTTGCTGAGTGTTAAGACACTGGAAAAGTTGGTTGATAAAGATCACAACCCTTTTTTGCAAGATCATCAGCCCTCTCATTGCCATCAATATCACAATGACTGGTAACCCACTGAAAAGTAAGAGTCCAACCAAAGTGAATAAGATCGTTAAGTAATTTACGAGTCGACTGGATTTGTATTGAGGAGACAGGGCTGGAAGAGCAAACAGCAAGAATAACAGCCTGGGAGTCAACAACAAAAGCAGCCTGATGAAGAGGAGAGTTCAAATCATGTAAAACCAATGAAGCCTGTTTTGTTGCCTCTATTTCAGCATCAAAATTTGAAGCTTCCATACTGGCTGACAGAGAAAGTTCAAGCTACAATGAATGTGATAAATACTACAAGAGTAACTTTATTAGAATCATGAAGAAAAATATCTCTGAAAACAGGGTTTGTCTTCATAAAGTGGAGGCTGGGGGAAAATTCTGGTCATCCTTGATTGACAGAAAGCGATGAATCCAGCCTTCTCTTACCAGAACTACCAGAGTTGCCTGTTTCTGTGTCCTTTACTGGCCATGATTACTTTCAGGCCCATTTTTGCGACTTTGGACATCCTTGATCCCTATATAAGTTCTCTGTTCCTCGACTCCTATGATAGGGGAGCACCTTTTAGTCTTCCCCATTTTCCAGGACATTTGTTCTTCGAACACTTTTAGGACACTCCCTCCCACTGAGTAATTTCTGTTTTCTAATGGACTGCTAGGTGTCATGTTTGACAGAACTCTTAAATTAAAAAAAAATAAAATAATCGTACAGAAAAAAAAGGGGGGATAAATTTTGCACAACTGCTTCAAAATATATAAATATTAAGTACCTTGTATTTCAAAAACTAAAAATTTACAAGAAAATTATTATAATAACTAAAACAGAATAAACTTACGGAATAGTGAACTTCAAGGTATTCACAAACATCTGGTATTTCAGATGAACCAAAGGCATAATGCTTCTGGGATTTCTATGGAAAAAAATCAGAACAGTATGACTTCTTAAGCTGACAAATATTAATAGTAATAAAGAAATTTAAAGATAAAAATAGATAATTCTATCAGAATATAAAATAATAATTAAAAAGCACAAACTTCAAAAATAATTCAGACTATAAAAATTAAGTGAAATCTTCCAAAGATTAATTATTATCAAGAATTAAGTATAGTAAGACATTAACACTAGAACAAGGTCAGTCAAGTAATGGGAATATCTTGATTGTCAGTAGTTTTAGTGTTAAGAGCTTCTGTTACTAATATCTTTTAAATAAAACTTAATATTTCAGAAAATATCTTGTTTTAATACATAAAACCTGAAAGTTTTTGGCAAGTTTAAGTATATTCATCATAACATTGTTTTTGTTAAAAACTTTTGACATATAAATCAGCTAAAAAGCAGGAGTCACAGTCAAATAAAACATACTTTACTTCGAAATTCAGAAATTTTCATTTTTTCCAACAGGGCATTCACCTCAGTATATACATCAGGCATTGTGACAGGTTCACTGCTGGATGTCTTAGTTTTCATATCAAAATGCTATTTAGAAATAAATGCACAATTTCCATATAACTTTCAATGAAGAAAAAATTATAGGACAAACATATAATAAATCAAAAAGTTTATATCATCATGCTAGGTAATTTATTTTTGAATTCAAAAGAATAAGAAAAGTTATACCAGGGTTTCCCAAAGTAGGTGATACTACCATCTGGGGGCACTGGAATTATCCAGGAGAAGTGGAGGTGGGGGAAGTCAATTTAAACTCAAACTCAGCTACCAATAGTTCTGGCTGCAAAAACAGATAACAATACTCTATCCTGCATTATAGCTGGATGACCGAATGGTTAGGGTGCTGGCCTTCGGTACCAGAGTCTGGTTTTCAAATCCCACTCTATGCAGGGATGTTTGTAGCCACTCGGATTCAGGTTTAAGCAGTAGGGCCCTCGTGTAGCTCCCCCCCCCCCCCAAAAAAAAAAGACTGTAGTGTTCCAATCCAAATCTATCCTGGATTATAGGCTATAGTACAAAAGTTTTTAACTGCATTTCCTTCATCATATTATGTGGAACATGGGTTCAGTATACAGTCAATTCCGGTTAATCGGACCACATTGAGACATGATCATTTTGGTCCAATTAACTGGCTGGTCCGATTACATGCTTATGTAATAAGATTTGTTTCGGTTCTTTAGGATTTGGTCTGATTAAGCGGTGGCCCAATTAATAGAATTCGACTGCAGCCACAAATCTAGTAACTAAAAACCACTACAAATAGCTCATCATGAAGATTTTAAAATGTTGCTGACAAAAATAGTACAGAACATTTAGTTCACGTTCTCATTAGGAAAATTTTAATATTATAAGTAATTTTTACTTTAATATTTTTCGTTTACTTAATTTTATGTGTGTAATGTGAATGTTACTATGGTTGGTTTTAATAAATAATTTCAAGCTTCAAGGTGTCTTACTTACATCTTTCTTTACTATGTTGAAGAACATAGGTAGAAATATAGACACATAAAAGGACGAAAATTGTCACTGCATCCCTGTTCATTCGCTTAAAAAGGAAAATTTCTAGGGGGTGATGAGTAAATTAAAAAAAAAAAAAAAAAAGAGAAAAGAAAAAAGAGGGCGGTAGGATAGATAAGTGATAAGTTTGGGAACCCCTGAGTTATACAATAGTGAAATAACTCTGAATTATAATTTTCCTTAAAATTTGCAGTTCCAGTTAATACACAATCAACATGCAGTTAATTATTGCTGGCAACTGTTAAGAGAAAAAAATGAAGAAATCTAAAAGGGCACAGAAATTTCTAAGCATATCAGATTTAAACACTTCTGATAAAAAAAAAATATATAGCAAATTTAAATAAAAAATCAAGTTCTCCTTATGATTGTATACATCCAGTGATGACACAAATATCAACCTTACCCTGAAATAGACATTTCAATGAAACACGAGCAAAATCGAAATTTGAAATACAATTAAAGAAATATTTCTTTAATTGTATTTAAAATTGTTATATATTTGTCATGAAAAAATATATAACAAGATTTGTACTCATTTTCCAAAACAAGGAGTTCTTATAGATTTTCTAAGGACCTCAACAAAAATTTAAAATGTGTTTTATTTTGAAAATTTAGACTTTTAAAAGTATTTTGAGTTTTATGACACTATGCAACTTTGCAAATCTATACAACTTAATTATTAATATTACAAATATTTCAAAATTGCTGTTACAGGTTGCAATCTGTTTGGTTATTCCTGCATTTAACTTGACAAATTAACACTGGTAAGCAGATATTAGAGATGAATAGTTTATATATATATATATATGGGGGTGGTGGTGACAGTGATAATATATAAACACTTTTATAATGGTCAGTAATGATACAAAAAGAAAACATAAAAAAATTAACAGCATTTTCACGAAGGCAATCGTTCAAAGCAACAACCTGCAAAATCCCGAATTTCAACTCAAAAATAAGTACTTTTAAAAAACTTTTTAAGGGACCTTAAAAACAGAAACTGAAAATAAGGAGTTCTTAAGGACTTTTAAGAACCATACAAACTCTGTATAAAATGAAACAGTTAAGATTACAGACTAGAGTTACAACTAATACATTCCCCCCATTATTTTCTCCTTTTAATGATAAACTAATTTCTGATACATAATATATAATAGCACAAAATCAAGTCTATCTTCCTATAATAACTGTTTTAAAAGAATGCATTTTAGACTAATATATATTATTCAGAAATTCTGCAACTGAAAAGAGGGGAAAATTTTTGATTTTAGGTATTTAGCAAGGCATTAGGTATTTAGCAAGGTATTTGAGCCTGGCATCAAAACTGCAACTCTTTAAAAAATAGAGCTAGACATATATATATATATATATATATGATAAACAGAATTTTCTATATTACTATGCACATTGCAAAGCTCCTCTTACATTTAGGGCCAATTGTATCATTTCTTTACCTGTTGATTCAAAAGATAGAAAACTTCTGTTGTGTTGATAGTATTGGAAGAATAATTATTAATTTTATTAACGGTTACTACCGCGATTTTTTAATATAGTAACGCTAAATAAAAGGTTTAAATAAAGAATGTTTAAGTCTCTACTGATTTTAAAATGATTTAACGTGTTAAATAAGTTTGTAAAGTGGCCTGGTTGAAATTATTCTAATTATTCTTTGTGAGCTGGTGAATTGTACTTAAAAGTTTTCTCTTTGTAAGCGTCTATCCTATCCTGATTTCTCATGGGTTTCGGCCTGGTAATATGAAACCACGGTTTTTGCCATTTTTCGTGGGAAATCTCTCGAGAACCCAGACTTGAAGATGGATTTTGCAGGCCTCAGGAATGTGAAGGGGGTCAACAGACATCAACCGATCCCTGGCTCAGAGCGATGCGCAAGGTTACATTTTTGACATGACAGCGGTGGTGCGGAGGAAATTTTAATAGAGTATGAGAGCAAGTTCAAAAGAAGAAATAAAATTGTTATGAAGATCTAAAAGATGAATTTTGCGGCCTTCATCCGTTTTCCTGGAGGTTGATGTTCAGAATTGACGGCGTGAGATTGGACTTCTTACTGCTTGAAGACGAGACGCGCATGAACACATGGGGTGCTGCGTCGGACCTGAGAGGAAAAAAATTGGAAGCGAGGGATTCTGAACGTGAACGTTGGCGGCTAAAGACTTCTGTCTTGACGCTCCCAGGAAGATGCAGCCTGATCCCGGAAAACCATCTTTATTCGGGTGAAACCCAAATTTTTTCCTTTCCGTTCTTTTAATTTCTATCCTTAATTTCTCTTTATTTTGAAAGCTATAGCGAATCTCTAAGATTTTTTATTTTATTTTATTTTTATTTTTAACTTATTTAATAATGCTAGCAATTAAGATCAAAAGTTGAAACAGGGTTTTTATTATTAATTCGCCAGCCACAAATCTTATTAATCTTCTTATGTTATTGATTTTTGTTCTATTATTAGTGTGTAATCAGTATTAGAATTGTGTTTATCGAAATAGTGTTGTGTTAACTAAAATTTGTTACGTCGGATTAATATTTAAAAGAATGAATGTATAGGGAGGATTATTAAAATTGTACAAGTATGTTATGTGTGAATCAACTGTCCAAATAAAATGTTAAGTTAAATGTTATCAGTCGTTTGTCGTCTTTACCAGTGTTGAGTGAAGATTATTTTTATTTCAGCAGATGTGAGTTAGGTTTTTCTTTTAGGAGAAGTAAATTTTGTTTTAGGTGTACTTCTAGAAAAGGGAAGTAGTTTTCTTTAATTTTCTAATGATTTTAATTTAATTTAATTTTTATTATCCTTGCTCATATCCACCACAGTGGAGTAGACAGTTAAACGAACCTGGTATGAAGTTAAAATTATATGTTATTGGGTTATTGCGGTTAAAATTAAATTCCTTTTTTTTTGAGGTTTTCACAACGCACGTCAACATAATTACATCAATCTAATTTTTTATTAAAATGTACCAATCTACTTCCTTTTACGTTCCAACACTTCAGAAATGCAAAATGGGGAACATTCTATTCCCACACTTTTAATGCCATGTTTAATAAATTTTTTTTTTTAAAGTTCAGTTAAGATCAAAATAATTTGATCATAAGTGTTCGGAATTTTGTAAATTTTCATGATTATTTCATCAAATCATATTAGTGCTCCCCCTATATACAGTTAAAATATAATATATAGGGTCCTCTGGAGTTTTTGTTTAAAGATATTTTAATATTTAATCACTTACTGTTTCTCTTGGCAAAAAAAAGACACGTCTTGGCACATCTTTAACAATTACACAGCAACTGGTATATTGTTTCTGGTCTTCCAAATACACCTTACCAAAGAAATAAACAGTACCTAAAAAAGAAAAGCCATAGCAAATCAGAAAAGAAAGAGAAATTTTTCTGTCACTTTAGATCAGGGATGGACCACTGGCAGCCTTGCAGGACTTTTTGATCGGCCCACAGTGATATCACCAAAATTTGTTTTTACTAAGCAAGGATTTTTACCAAGGATGCAATTTTTTGAAACATCAATGTAACAATTTTTCCTATATTATAACATGATATTTTAGGAGCCTGTATTTATATTACCGTAAAATCTTGACTATAATATGCACATGTGTATAATACGCATGCTTGATTTTGCACGAAATTTTCGGAAAAAATTAAAATTCGACTGTAATATGCACCCATAACTTTTCAATATTTTAGTTAAAAATTGTACAAATATTTATTAACATAAATAAAATTTGCAATAAAAATAAACGAAAATGTCAAATTCGGTAGAAAAGAAACTTAAATTTTTAATTCAAAACAAACAATACAGTGAAATGATCAGTCTTAATCACTTTCACTAGAAAACAGCTCATCTACTGTTTGTCATTTATTCAATGTTTAAACTTTTTTTGTACACGAGTGTAATACACACCCTCATTTTTGCGGACTAAAGTGTAAAAAAATGTGTGTATTATACTCAAGAATTTACAGTATCTCAAATTTAAATTTAAGATTCTTTTAAGTTTAAATATTAAGTCAATATCCAAATCTGATAATTTGATGATGGCAATTTCTTCTTTCACATAGCAGACATCAAAATGCACTCTGAAAGAATAGTTGGTTCACTGTCATTTGCATTTTTCTCAAGCAGTCCCCAGACTATTTTGAGTTGGCCACTCTTGCTTTTTGGATTATAAGAAACATTTCATTAAATTAGTTTCATTTAAAGTATATAAAGAGATACCCCCCCTAGTCTGAGAGAGATTGCAATATTTCAAAATATGAATTACATTCCCTCTAAAAATTGTAAAACTATTCTGTTTAGGCAAATATTAGCTCTTGACAATCAAAGACAATCAGCAGATACTGAGGGAAGATGATGGAAGTTCCCACCAAAAATAAAATAACAACAGTCTTATTTTTATATGCTGAATGGCAGCACAGGCTAACTCCAGTGACATGATGTGTTATGTGGTGTTTAAAGCTGAATAGCAATATGTATCTGAAGAGACACAATAACAATGAGGGTTCATGGTGGCTGACAAACAATATTGGAAATTGAGTTTATAGTTTCATGATTATTCAAAGTGAAATTATTATCATGTTATCTTAACAAAAGGTGTTCAGGAGCAACAACCTCGACCGTTTGCATGGTGCAGATTCCCCCCCCCCCCCCCCCCGATTTTTTTAAACCTAAAAAATCTTGAAAAATTTTCCAATTAAAGGTTGCAAAATGTTTTTACTTCTTTAAACTGATAACTGATGGCAGCACTAGCCATTTTCTGCTCATTTAATTGGAATACATTGAATGCAAGTGAAAAGAAGACTAGATTTAGGCATTCACACTGTGCAAATAGTGCCACTGAAAGGGTTAAACCTATAGTGAATAAAATTTTTCTACTACTCAAATTGTTACTGAAATTTATTTTATAAGAACCTTTATTTAGGTTTACTCTCTTTTTCATAGCACTATTTATTTCAGATAATTCATAATATTTTGAAATGAAACAAAGCTGACACTAGAACTAATCAGTAAAAATAACTGGTTTTAACATTGTGAGGTATAGGTTAATCTTAACTGTAAATAATTTGAGTGTTAACAAATTATATTAACAGAGAGGACTATCAGAAATACAGCATTATTCAGAGTTACCTGGCTGCTTGTATTGGTCTTCATAAGCATCAAGCCAGAAGAAGCGTAAAACTTTCTCTCCATCCATGTTCATTACCAAGGGAAGGTGCTCAGAATCAACTTGAATATCCACAATAATACTGGGATTGGAGACATATTATTCAATTAATAATCACATAAAAGCTAAATATGAAATCAAAACAATATAAAATGTAATTATAAGCATTTTACACAAAGGAATAAAAAATGACGCTTTTAAAATAGTTTTGCTTGCTCCACTGAGAAATAAACTAAGATACCAAGATTCATTTTTAGATTGACACTTGCTTTCCAAGCAAATATTTTTGCAGAAGCAAGCCTTTTTGCCATTCAAACACTAATGATTTGGGCCAATTATAAAGTACTTGGTAACGTACCTAGTATAAAGTACCATAAAATTATACAAGTAAAAAAATAACCTTAGTGCAGAAACCAAATGTAAATGAATAAATAATGAACATGAGTGCTTCAAGGCTATGTATAAAGATAAATAAATGTAAAAAAATTATTAGCTAAAATCAAATATATGTACATCTTGTGAAACTTTTGTTGGTCAATTTTTAATTATTATATACATATAAGTTATGCCAAAAAAAAAGTATTTCTCATTCCCTAAATTAATTAAGTGCATAGCATGACCTATAAAATATTAATTTTATTGATGCCTTCACACTTTTTCATAACTTTTATATTTATCCTCAGATGAATTATGTGATAATCTATCACAAGTTAGAAGCCTGAACACATATATAGACAGATGAGAGAAGATGTAAAAATTTTTTTTTTCAAAATGCTAAATGCAAAAATTCAAAATTTGAAAAACTGCAGACTTTAAATTCAGGATCACACAGTTTCTTAATGTTTCATTTTCTAAGAAAATCAATGTTTATGCTAAAACATATGCTATTACAACACAAGTATTTGACCTCTCCCAAAATTTAAATTATTTTAAAACTTTGAAACAATTCAAGCAATGCAATATAAATTGGCAAACATTTCAACATACTTGTCTTTTGCTTCAAAGTTCATAGAACCCTGAAAAGAAGGTATGCTTATAGGAGTTTCTTCTACAGTTGAAGGAAAAGTATTTTCTTCAGCTTGAGACACTGCATCAATATCACCAAAAATATCCCCACTAGGATCTATAAAAGGAAAAACATATTCTGTTGGCAAAAAAAAAAAAAAAAGCCAATAATCAAACATATTCTTTTGTTAATTATTCATATATTTAGTGGATATAAGTGCATTATGAAAGATGCATATATGTGAATAAAATAATTCCTTAAATCAGAATTCATCAATATTTATTTGTATCCGAGTGCCTAATTAGTCTGTAGCAGGGTGTCTACTACTTTTGAGAAAGTCAATTTCATGACTTTTCATGACCTTAAAAATAAAATTTCATGACCATCGATGTATTTACTAATTTTTAAACGAAATTAGTCTCCCCCTCCCCTCGGCTCGTCTTTCAACTATATTCAGCTTATTATTCAAGTTCTTATCAGGAAAACCTTATTTTTAAAAGGTTTGGATTACAACCATGCAATACTTACTAGTTTTATTACTGTTATACAAATTTCAGATATGATTGTGACTCAAACACCCATGAAATTTATTGATGCAATGTAAAACACCTTGAAAGTGAATGATGCAAAAATTAATCATTCTCATACTTGTTACAGTTACTACAGAAACCACATTAAAGTAAATTATATTTAAACAACAATTTTTCAATAATTCTATACTGATACAATTGTAAAATAACTGTATCAATGTTTAATTTGAGTTAATTTTTGCTTAATTTGAGGAACTTTCCTAAACTGCTCTGCAAACATCAAGATGAAGAATAATAAAATGAAAGTCTTTGTTAAAATGAATAATTCAAATTCTGAAAAGTAAAACATGTTTATTTCATTTACTGAAGGGGCAAACACTGAAATCACACAATAAATGAAAAACATAGGAAAAAAACTCTTATAAAGAAATTTTATTTAATTTTGGAATCAGTGCTACTCTTTCATTAATAAAGTAGAATATATAAAACAGAATAGAATACAAATACTTACATATGATTTTTTCTCCTATTAATTAAACATGTGAAAAACAAAAAGAATAAAAATATTTATCTTTGATGTGAACTAATACATAAAAATCAATTTAGAGTAAGTTTAATAAATAATATTTTTGATTGTAAAAAATAGTTAAGTTGATTGATAGTAAAAATTTTTAGAAAATGGTTGAATTTCAGGATTTTAGCACCTTTCTCTAGAGGTGGTGCCCAGGGCACAAGCCCTGTCAAAGAAAATAAAATGAATTTCATGACCATCAAAACGAAGAGTTGTATGTTTAAAAAACTATTTCAAACATATTATTTTTAAAAAACAATATGCATGGAGTTTTATAATTAACATAGATCTGACACTTTCAATTTTTTTCTTTTAGCATCATTAAGTTCAGACACAAGAGCACTCATCTCAGCATCTGTTTCTTGTTGAAGTTTTCTTTTTCTGTCTTCTAAAATTTTAATCTTTTCAGACAATTCTTTAACAGTTTTATCCTTTTCAGATTTTTCAGTTTCCTTAGCAGTCAGGGCATCTCTTCTTCTCCTTGAAGCTTGGATGACAGATGATACCATGCCGTTGGTAATTTCAATTTTTTTCAAACCACCTGCTGCAATCACAGATGAATATATGCAACGTTGTGCAATTAAAGAATGCTCTTGGAGGTTTTCAACAAGACACTCTTTATTAAGAGAAAATCCCCTTTCAACCTCAGCATTGCCGTGGAAGAGAGAAAGACACCTTTTTAAAAATTTTAGAAATGGGGCATCATCATCTTCATTTAGGTGTTGCATAAAAAACTCATCCAATCTATCTTTTTTCTCGTTAAAATGCTTGAGCTCAGATTGAAAGGTGCTTCTTTCACATATTTCCGAGTACTTCTTTTTTATTACATCTGCTTCTATAGGGGCAAGATGTTTTTTTTTTACAAATTGTTTAAGTGCTAAAGAAATCCTTTCTCCGCGTACAGCCTGTTTCGTCATCACATCCGGAGAAAGACAAGAAAGACCTTTAACAAGGCAGTTTGAGAGTGGTGACTTGTAGCTAACTGCTAATTTTTCAAAAATGTGCATTAAAAAAACTCTGCAGCCATTTTGAAAAGAAGTCTTTTCTGTCTCTGACATTTTTCTATATTCTGCCCTGGCTCCAAAACCAACATCTATTGCTTGGAGAGGTAAATGAATAAATGCCTTCTTGTATTCCAGAGACTGAAGTTTTCTACCACTTCCAATCTGTGCCATGATGTCCTTTTTTATAAAGCGACTTGCTATGGAATATGACATGTTATATACTTCACCATAGAGAAAAGGTATCATTGGTTTATTTGACTGAAATCTTGTCAAAAAAGGCTCCAGTTCGATTATGGCTGATTGCAAAAAATGCAATTTGGCAATCAATGAATTATCCCCCAGAAATTTTTTTACAACTAAAAAATTCTTACTATCTGGAGGATCATTTTTTACATTTTCAACATACAATTTCAAACTGGGTACCACAGTAATAGCCCTGCCTAAAACTTTTGAATTTTCAGTCCATCGAATTGTGCATAATTTCAATGGGAAAAGATTTGTTCCAGTTATTTCTTTGAACTTTGCTCTCCGCGAGGGAAAGTCTTTGAACAAGAAATACAGAGCACGCAAAAAGCTGCTTATATCCCACTCTGTCTTCTTGTGTGCAGTCTTGTATGCATTGTTAATTACATGTAAGCTGCATGTCCCTGTATCCAAAATTTCTCGATTTTGGCCATTGTCTTCAAGCATTAAATGTTTAAAATCTTCCAAAAATTTTAAATTAACATTTGGCCCATCTAATGCAATTTGAATTACATTTGCCAATGGCAATCCAAAATCAGACATTGCTTTTGAAAAGCCTTCTAATAAATCCACAGTTCTTGATCGTTTCAGAAATACAGATGTTAGGTATTGAGTATGAACTTTATTTTCATCAGAGTTCCAGAAACGCACAACTACATCCATCTGTCCCAGTTGTGCAACTTTATTAAGACTTTCGTCAAAAGAAACACAAAAATATTCACATTTTCTTACATATTTAACAAGTAAATTTTCAAAATAGGGTCCAAGTCCAAAGGTAACAACATAACTCAATTTGTCTTTGTGCATTTTAAATTTCGAGGCAATGACACTATCAGGGAACATACGTGGAAATAAATCTGATGCAGCACCAAAACTTCTATCTGAAGAATGGAACATGACTTTCCCCATAGCCCACAATATTTCTGCCTTTGTTACATCACTAGACAGAAAACTAGACTGTTGTCCTAAAGCTGAAGTAATAGTGCTGGGTGATACTTGCACAGTTGGAAAGACAGCTGAAGATGAACTAGGACATACTATTTGAGTAGTAGAAGATGGACTCAAGTTAATGGCCTGTGCAGCTTCTGGAAAAGTGCCTGAATTTTGTTTTGGGGCAATGTCAAAATTCAGCCTAGTTTGAGTGCATTTGAGCAAACCATTTTCAAGTGTACTATGCCTCTGTCCTTTTCGATGCAGTCGAACACTATTTATGCCACTGTGACTTATGTCGAACTCTCTTTTACACAATGTACAAAATGCTTTGTATTTATTGGCTTCAACAGGTCTAAGCCACTTTGCAAGTGTTTGTTCCTCTGATAGCCATAGTGGTTGAAATACACACTTCCCTGGCATCTTGAAGAAAAACCTAAAATGGTTAAAAAATAAATAAATTGTACATATAATAAACTATTTTTAAACTAATATTTATATTTTTTAACATAAAAATTGTCTATAAATTTTCAAAATTTCTCTTGCTGGGCCAAAACACGGTATTTTGTCCTAAGACACTTTGATAATAAATTATTTGAAACATGTTTATTTTTAAAATCTTAGAGACATTGAAGTTTCTGAAAAAAATTGCACAAAATTATTTTTTTATTTAAATTATTTAGGACTCAATCTCCATTTAGCTGAAAAATACATTGCAGAGGGGACAAATTACAAAATGCTTTTTCAGAGAGAAGTATTTTTTAATTATTTATTTTTTCAAATTGGACTATATTCCTACATTTTGATAACATTTGAATGCTTGAAGTTTTGTAATGAAATTATATTACAAATCCTAATATATCAAATAGATTCTATGTTACCCAAATATGTTCTATTTATTTGGATAATTCGAAGTTTTTATGCAAATGTGAAAAAAAAATCTTTTCTTAAAAAAATTGGTAGAGATGTAGTATACGCAACGAATGCCAAGGGGTGATTTTTCGCCAAATCTGATGGTTGTTTGGCGGTTTTTATATTCTAGCAGGGAGGATTTTAAGATCGGATGGTATTTTTAAAAATTTTTTTGCGATAAACTTTGTTTTACTGACCGCTACAGCCAGCGGAAGCTTTTTTTTTACTGTACAACAGCCAGCGGTATGTAGCGAAGCCAGCGGCTGAGGATTTTCTGTAATGTTTTTGGACGGATGCGTAACGGAGCATAGCGGAGTGAAGCAAGGGTATCTGAGCGAAGCGAAGATCCCGTGTGCACCTACGAGTTTCATAAAGCCAGCAGTAAATTTGTTTTCCAATTTATTGTTTACATTTCGAAGCTTAAGCCTAACAGGTCTCCAAATGGGATTTTGGCGCCAAATTGGCGATGGCCCGTTGCGTATACTACATCTGTTCCAAAAAATTAAATCTTTGTTACCAGAACTATTATTCAATAAAAAATATTCAAATATATAATTAGCCCTTTTTTAAAGAAATTGAGTAAAAGAGTAATATTTTGTTTCTAAAAATATTTTATTTCTATACCTCATAATGTAGAGGAACAATTTTAATATAATTGCATTTTAATATAAATTTTAAAAATGTAATATTTTCCTGTCCCCTCCACAACATTAAATATTGTAGACTTTCAATTTATTGACTGTCTAAATTCTAACGTATGGCAGATTTTTATCATCTCCTGCACTCATAAAAATATTCAAACTTAGAAAACAAATTAATAATTTTAAACATTCAGCTAAAATATACAATGAAATGTCCCCTCTGCGACAAAATGGTTTAATGTGGTTTGACCCTGCTTATTTCTGTCTTTGAGAACAGATTATATTTTCTCCAAAAATCTTAATTTTATTGTGATTTGTTGATCCAAAAATAGAGAATTTCGTTGTATCTCGTTATGAAAAAAAAGCTCATGTAAAAATCGGAATCACTGCCGATTCAAATATCGGAATTTTATAACGCATTGTCGAAATCAAAACTAATTTTACTTCGACCTGCTGATGTAAAAATTAGAATTTTATTATCAATCTACCCGTGTAAAAATAGAAATTTTACTGCAATCTAAATCTTGTTTAAATAACTGTAAACTCTCACTATAAATAATTGAGTCGAAGTTGGCAAAAACGTCGAAATATGTAACAACTCCGCTACAAGTCACATTTCACAAACTAACGAATATTACCAACAACGAAGCTAAACAGCTGCGCTCTTTTTAAGCTTTACTAATGTGCGAAATTAAGTGTAGGGCATGGCGTATAAAAATGCTGGGGGGGGGGGGGGGGGACGGACACAAAAGAGGTTTTTAACTTGAAATCATCACAACATAAACTTAAGATTGCAACTTCTGCTTCTTTAAAAAATTAATAAATTTTATCACGATTTGTCGCTGTAAAATTTTATAACGAGCTACTGATGTAAAAGTCGTTATAAATTAAGGATATCCGAAGCAAATTCCGGAAGTCTGATAAACCTACCTAGTCTGATTTGCAAGACTAGGAAAAACAAACAGGAGAATGAACGTCATTATTTAAGCTATTTTATTTTTATTTTAAAAAGTATCCTAAATAAATGAATAAATACACTTAGGTTTTTCGAAAGTGAAAATTAAGACTTTTTAAAGAAGTCTTTCGACTTATTTAAGGACTTCTCCGAGAGAGAAAATTATGATTGATAAAAGCTTATTCAGGTTAGACATAGAAGTCAAAATTTCGTGAAAAAAGATGATAAAAAGAAGGAAAATGCAGAAACACAAACAATGAAAAATATACAACTATTAAAAAAACATTGATTTATATAATGCAAAAAACAAGTATGTAAATAGGTTATATATAAGAAAGTGGGTAATTTTTTTTATTAATAAGAACAAGTAGCCAAATCTCCTAATCAAAGAAACATTCAAATCGGAATTTTATACGAATGCAAAATGCACGTTAAAAAAGAGTGAAATAAAGCGTGCAAAAGCAGGTAAAATTTAGACATTTGTTAATCACAATTCATGTTACCAAAAAAGAAAAAATATATATATATATAATCAATTTAACACTAAATAAATTAAATAAATAAAAAAACTAATTCAAAATTTGTAATATGTACTTACCGATTTTGAAGAGCAATTTCAGGGATAAGTTGGTTGTCCGGTCCACGGCAAGGTACAATTCAAGGTTAGGTGTCCCGTCAACGTCCACTCTTGAATTTTTTTTTTAAGCTTGTAACGATCAAGATCAAATCCTAGCGAAAACTGATTTAGTCCCAGTCTGACATTCAGCAAGAAATCTCGGTTTGTCGTTAACTTGATTCTCCAAACTTCTAGAAGTCGTTAATCATTTCTCAAGAGCAAAAGGAAACAAATTTTCCCACACTCGTTAACCCGTCATTCGTCGCGCTATGAGCTTTTCTCTCACGCGTCATATAAATTGCACCCCTTATTTGAAAGTGACACTGGGGACACCACCCCCTGTCTAGCTGACTCAAAATTTCCTCAACAATCTGTTATCAGTCCCGATAACAATCAGGGCATTTTTAACTTTCAAACTGCCTGTTATTTGCTTAGGTGTCCTTTGTGTGAGAGAAATGCTCACACAAAGGACACCTAAGGACACCTATGTGACATTTCACAACCTATTGACATTATTCACAAAGGACACCCATGTGAGCATTTCTCTCACTCAAAGGACACCTAAGCAAATAACAGGCAGTTTGCTCAACAACAGGCAGTTTGTTGTTCTGAGCATTTCTCTCACACAAAGGACATCGCGCGACCACTGGCGTTTGCATCACATGAGAGTGTTTCTTACCAACAGACCACCCTGAAGGGGAGAAAGAGCGTTCGTTCCGGCTGTAGGGAAGAATACAATCAATTTCCCCGCGGGAACTCTGTTATCTCTCTTTCGATACGGCGTCACAAAGCAGGCAAAAATTGATCTTCGTGTTTTTGTACTAGTTAGGAGCATATTTTCTGTTCTACATTATATTGATAAAAAAAAATTTAAATTGAAAAAATTCGTGACCTTTCTGTTCAATTTCGTTACTTTTAATGACCGTTTTCCCATTTCGTGACTTTTCATGTTAGTAGACACCCTGTGTAGTGAAAAAAAGAGAGGCGAGTACAAAAACCAATTATTCTTTTGGTTAGTCCAGTAAAATCAAATTCTTAGTCGAATTACATTCTTTAATTCAACAGTAATAAATATTAAACATTCATTCAAAAATAGTAATAATGATGTAAATATATAAAAGGTTATTAAAACAGATATGAAACAGATTCTGTTAATAGAGGAATTAAAATTATTTTTCCCAAATGCAAATATCTGCTTAACTTAGAAATACAGAGAGACATTTCAATATCTAAAATAATGTCACAACCAACATAAATGCCTCACCAAATCCAAAATCATCATCCATATCTTGCACTGAATCTTGAGTACCATTTACTTGCTTTTCATTCTGTTTACATTTTATGGCAGCTGAAAGAGGAGGTTCTTCCTTGGTAGTTTTTTCTTCTACCTCTTCAGAAGATTCATGAATGCTATAATCATCAGTCTCATTAATTTTATCTTGGATGTTGTCAAAATCAACCACTTTTGGCTGTAAAGGTTTCCTGTGAATACTTGGGCTTGATCGAATATTGTTGGAGTCTTTTGGAACAAAATCAGTTGCCATTGGGCTCTTATTTTTCCCAAAAGGGTTTGCCTGCCATCTATGTTAAACAACAAATTAGATTATTATATATATATATATACATTGTCACTGTTTTTCATTTAAAAATACATTCTACCAACATGAAAGTTCAATAATAACTAATGAGTTATAAAAATATTGCTAACTACATAATGATTAATAAACATTCTATATGGTTTACAGTCTTAGTGAACTTATGCTTAACAGAAAGAAGTCAAAACAATTTAGAAAAATTAATTTAATAGAAAGAGAATTTAAAAGTTTTAAAAATCTATGAAGTTTTCCTACCATTAATGCAAAAGGGTAGTTCTAAACATAGACGTTTCCCTTATGGAAATTTAGTACAATAAAATTTGGATATAAAACATCCAAATTTTACACTCATTTAGACGCCTTTCAAAGAGAAAAAATTAAATGCAGTCGAATCCGGTTAATTGGACCACCAGTTAATTGGACTAGACACTTATTCGGACCAAATCCCATCATGTAACATAGGACATGTTCGTGTAATTGGACCAGCCGGTTATCAGGACCAAAATGATCGCATCCTGATGTGGTCCGATTAACCGGAATCAACTGTACTTTTAAAGCACCTTAGTTTTTATAATTACTCAATCTACTTTGATCACAATCTATAGAAATTTCTTATAGAGTAAAACTTCTGCTTTGCATAACCATTATAACAAAATAACATTAAATAATAAAAGCATGTTATCACAATCATAACATTTCCAAAAGTAAAGCACTAATAGGGCTAATTTTTTACAAGTATTTAGCTGAATATAACTCTTTAAAAATTGAATAAAAACTGAGATTCACATAACAGCCAGATTTTGATAAAATAAAGCAAATAAAAATAGAAACACTAGCTCTGTGACAGAAAAATAATTCACTCTTCCAAAGCAAACAATTTTTTTTTCTAAACACTTAATATGATTACAAACAAATGAGTAATATTAACTCTCATATAATTATTAAATATAACTATCAGCAAATAAATGTTTGTTGATTATTGAAACTTTACTAAGAGCCTTTTCTCCATGCATATAGATTACAGGTTATAAAAAAAGGGATGGATTTAACTACCTCTGTACAGGAGAATGATGATTAAGTTTATGTCTTTTGTTCAATATCATAGGTTTTGGTGTAACATGAAGACTTGTTTCTTTGTGTAAATCGTCCATTATACTACCCAAGATTTCATCATCTTCCAACTTTACATCACTCTACAAGTTGAAAATGGAAATTATAACAATTATATATAACACAGAATATTTGGAATATTTCTTATACAACAAAGAAACAGTTAAATATACTAGATAGATTTCATAAATCTGTGATTTGTATCATGCTATTTTACTGTATTTCAGAGCAACAACGGTTATGAGGGCAAAAGAAGAGTTGGTACCATTGTGCCCTACATACACAATAGACTTATAAAACAAATTTACTGAAAGAAAATTCTTTTCAACTTTGAGAATTTTAGAAATAAACTATGGTGATTAGCTTTACTTGATGTATGACTTATTTACCAAAGGTTCCAACCTTTCATCAACGAGTTATAGATGTAAATAACTAAATTTAATACAACTCTAATATCCCTCAAAATGCAAATACATTTCAAAAATGCATCACCAATTGCAGAAGATTAATCCTAACCCAAGGAATATTATTCAGTCTGATTTGTATTCCATTATTATAGCACTTAGATAACTTTTATTTCCTTATATAGTATAATAGATTTCACATTCTAGTTTGCTTGGGCAGTTGGAAGGCAAATTCATGGAAAAAATCATTTTTAAAATATTTTTTAATATTTTGAATTCTTTATTTTTCCCTTTTTGAATGGTATATTACTTTTGCTTCTACGACAATGAGAGGTTAATTTTTTAAAAGTAATTCAGTTTGTTTACATCATGTTGCACTCATTAACCACACCTTTTTAAAGGACCAAAAATGTAAACATTGAAATCTATTGCGATCTGCAGCTAGCAGCTGAGACTCCGAATTCTTTTCTCCAGTCGTTGAAGTTATAAGTCCAATATATAGAGACCTTTCTCATCAAAATCTCTTTAAAAAAGTGTCTCCATGGAAAGACAAAATTCAATTAAGAGGATTGTAGCATCATGAAAGTATGGGGTTATTTTCCCCAAGACCTCACAGGGTGCACGAACACAGCTGCATGCTTATTGGAATACCATTTTCCAGTTCCCATCGTTTTGAACTAGTGTGTGGATTCCAAGCAGATTAAAAAAAAGATACCAGCAGATGCCGCCAGAATTTTTAGCCTGAAAGCCCAAGCATATCGGTTTCCCAAGCAAGATGTGAGAATATCTGTTTTGAAAAACAGAAGCGTCTCCCATCGCCTCGTAAAACTGTCTTTCTTAGCAATAGCTTAATGTGAGTTTGACACTGGAGCGCAATAAAGATGGCCGAAATATTCATGGATAAGAACTGTCAGCTGCTAATCTGCCGGCCCTCTCTCTGGAAAACAGTCGCTGAGGAACTTCTAGGAAGATGCCCGCCACCGGCAAAGACTTCAAACAGAGTATATATGCAAGACTCACTGGATATATGCGAGACTCACTATTTTCTTACTGGAAGAAATAGACATTTGAGATCTTCAAGAACTTGAAGAATCGAGTTACCTAGTTCTTGCAATCAGGTGACGAAATACTATGGAGCAGGGATGTTTTAATTATGTATGTTTATAAACTTTAAACTCAATTTTCTCAAATGTTGTTTTTTGAACTTCAATGTACCTTTTTATAGAAACTACTACATATTATTGTCTGTAATTGCTTGAATATTTTACACATATTCCTGATCAATCTGAAGTGAACTTTTTGTTAGTTACATATGAAATTTTTTTTACTAAAAGGTTTTTCTTCGGAAAAATGCAAGTTTTTTGTCATTTAAAAATGGTTTCTATTCCAGATTTAAAAAAAAAAAAAAAAAAAAAAAAACTAAAGAATATCTGCTTATAAATTTCACTTCCCTTTGTTAGGAATTATTTATATTAATAATATAATATAAATAATTCCTAATTAATTATAAGGTCATATATAAAAAATTTCAAGTGAATATCTTTGGTAGTTTCTGAGCAAAGGTACATTAATTTAACATGGGAAGTATAGGCCCTTCCAACTGCCCTTAAATGAGATTAGTCAAATTTTGTGATGCCATATTGTAAAATATGCCAGAACAGATCAAGTTCTACAGTTTCATCTAAATTTTTTTAAAAAATGCCAGAGGGTAAATATAATATAATTACACTATAGACAAAATTAAAGGAAAATTAAGCCTATATAGCAACTCACTTCAAGAAATAATAATAATAATAATAAAGGAGAGTTTGTAACTGTTTTGAATTAGCTTTAAACTGTAGGTCTATATGAGTAGTATACGATAAAAACTAGCAATCTCCAATTTTTTTTTCTTCTTTCAAAACTGAGCTAAGGATACTTTCATATAGTATTTCAATCATTTAATAACGATTTTTGGGCAGAAATGGCCTACTTATAAAACATAGTGTGAGAATTTTTCTAAAAGTAAATTAAAATTTATATCTTCAAAAATGCATAAGCTATAGTTCTTTAAACTTTACCAAAAGAAGAAAAGTTCTGATGGAGATTGCTAGTTCTGATCTTACACCACTCACATAATGATGATATGCATTCTTTGACATAAATAAACTTAACATCCGAATAAATTAAACAGCTCATTTAACTTAATACAGACTGAATGCTCCAAAATAATCATAAGCGTATAGTTATAATAATTTTGGCCAAAAAAAAAAAATCTTTCCTTCATTAATATCCCATGATTTTCTTTGTACCCATATTTTCTTTGTACCTACTTGATTTATTTGAATATTTTGTTGCTTAGAAAACAAAAAAAAAAAAAAATTAAAAATATATAAATACATTACTCAAAAACTATTAGCTATAGTTAATTTAATACCTTACACTTTTTACAATTGATTACACAAAGACATTCAGATTCAGTATATACTATAATAAACATTATACATAGTTTATACTAAATATATTAAATAATTTCCAATTTTCAGATTTTAAAAATACAAAATACCTCCAATTTTCTTTTGGTAGGAAGGGGCTTAAACATGCTCTTTATATCATTGGATTTAGGGGCCTTTTTCTGAGGACCTGCCAAGCTTTTCTTTGGAGGCTGCTTATTCTTTTTATCTTAGAAAAAAAAAAAAAAAAAAAAATGGAAATTATTTTCAAGCAAGTAAAAAATTTAAGTTAGTTCAGTGGTTCAATCAAACAATCAGTGCAATGAGAAATCATATAAAAACTAGTATATAACCCCTGTCAAAAATGACGGAATCTTGATCAGCGTTTCAAGAGGTGATTCATCATTTTCATCAGGCATTGATAAAAACTGTACTTAAACAGTAGTAAACAACAAAACAAAACTAAACCAAAAATGTTTCAAAAGTGAATGACTCACCACACAGCAGGCATTGCTGAAAACGATACTTAAACAGCAGTAAACAACAAAATAAAACAAAAATAAAACGTGAAACACAATTTAATTAACGTTAAAATTAAACATTAAAAATGTAGTTATTTAAAGGGAATATGAAAAACCATGGAGTAGAATGATTTCGAAATTCAAGTGAATGACTCAATTGAATAAATGATTCTTTTCAATGGATATTTTAATTTGATGATATTTTAAAAACTAAACGGTTTTGAGCTAGGGTGTTCACTTGAAATTTTCATATTTTTAATGGGCTTTCAAAATATATAAATTTTGCGGTATTATTTTTCAAGAAAAATTTCAGAAAACGACATCGCAATTTTAAGATGTTCCCGACTTGGTCCGTCCCGGAATGGTTACCTACACTTTTTCTACTCTAGGCTTTTATATAAGTAAAGATTTAGTAACATCATACAGAAAATTTTATATAACATTATATTATTGATCAGCATATTATTGTTGTAACGATATTTTGTTGTAACTATTTTATATCTCTCAGTATACTTTAAAACATTTACCATTGATAGAATTAAAGATAAGTTTAGGAAATAAATAATTAATTTTAAGTAAAAGTTTAACTTATAGATTATAGATTTAAATTTAGATTATCTTAATGATTAAAGTTAGATTGAGGTGCGTTGTGAAAACCTCAGATAATTAAGAGTTTAATTTTAACCGCAATAACCAGGTTCTAAGGGTGTTGTGAGTACCGCATTGAAACTGTAATTAAACCAAAAAGAAAAATAACAAGGAATAAAAAAAAATTATCTAAAACTTACTCTTAAAAAAAAAAGAAAAAAGAATTAACGACAACACACAAGCTTAGAGGTAATAATTACAAATTTTATTTAACCATTAACTTCCTATTGTTTCCAACATAATCACAAAATAAAAACTAGAAGAACTTAACTTGCAAAACCGGCACAATTCCTCGATGACACATTATAAAAAGATATATATATTCATATTAAATACAAAAATAATAAAATAAAGTTAAAACAATTAGTGGCTGGTAAAAAACAAAAATAAAATTACTTAAGTTAAACTATAATAAAAGAAAATCAACTAAAAATCATATTACCGAAAACGACTGCAGTCTAAAAAAATTTAAGAAGAGAAAATAGAAAGAAAGGCAATATAGTAAAGATTAAAGTTTGGGAGGTAGGGCATTCCCATCAGAAGGGAATTAGCTGGCACTTGAACCCTTCATAACCCCTGTCAGCTGGGAATGGATCTCAGGCACCTTTTCTCAGCTAGGGTGTCTGGAAGTCAGACCGTTCTCTCTGTGCAGCGCTTCTCTTTCTCAAACTTCCCTCTCGTTTCCCATTCGGGAGCCACCTTGTTTCCCAAACCTTATGCGTCGAAAAATAGTTCTTCAGCCTCCTCTGGCATTGGGGAGTTTCGTAGAGTCTCTAGATGTATCTTTGCATGACGATGTAGTAAACAACATTCCCCCTTTTCGCAGAATCTTCAGGGTGGGCTCTTACCTGGGGAGGCCTGGGATTGTGAGAAACATTAAAATTCCGATGTTCTGGTGTCTTTGCTTCCTTAATCCTTGAGTTCATGAGAGAGTTCAAAGTTTCAAAGCAAAAATGGTACAGCTGAACATATTATATTACTGAGAGATAGAAAATACAGGGTTGGACAAGAAAGGAGGAGAAACTTTTGAGTATTTAATTTTATATTATTTGGAACAAAGGTTCACCAGCCAATTAAAAAAAAAATTACCAGCCACTTATATCATAATAATAATTTATATCATATAATACTATTAGAATTTTATATTTTTACACCACACTTATCTATAATTTGCCAAAGCATGTTATGTTGGAAATGTATTTTTAAAAACTTTAAATGTCAGCACAACATTTTCTTACAGCTTGAAATTACAAAAAAATTTCAAAATTTAATGAATTTAAACAATATTTTAATATACATCTATTTATTTCAATTCAGTATTGTAGAGTATTATAAATTTTCAGAGTTACCCAATATAACATTGTATGAGATATAGAATATTGCAGTAGCCAACTTTTCACATATTATTAAAAGCAATTTCATTTTTACTGCATCAGACAAAAACAATTCGAATCCTTGTTTATAATGCTGAATATCTTCTCAACAATACAGTATAAATTCAGTAAAATAGATCCATGGGCTGCTTCATTTGCCTAATTTTTACCAGAGTCAAAATTCCAGTTGCCAAAAAAAAAAAAAAAAAAAAAAAGGGGGGGGGGGGGGAATGGAATCTTCAAACGGTATATTATGGAAATGGCATTTAAAAGTCTTAAGAATTTTGTCTTTTGTTTTTCAAACTTTAAGTCTTTTTAAGTATGATTTATAATCAAATACAATACTAAACACAAGAAATGCTCAGTTTTTTTATATTAATCTTTACTGATCACACTTTTGAATCTAAATGGTATAAAAGTTATAATTCTTTCAAGAGAATACGTTGACTTTAACAAAAACTTGATTTTAAGCCCTGTATTTTTAGCATTTTTTTTCAAACATTTTTCTAAAAATATTAAATATTTTCAATGACTCAAAATTTACATTAATACTAAAACAAATGATTAGGACAAAATTCATACTTTTATAGTAAAGATACTGTTTAAAACAAAGAATGTGAATACTTACAAATGCATAAAAATAACTTTCACACAGAAAAGATATCAGTCATGCATACTAAGAAAGCTATCGTAATATAATAAATATGTATCAAGGAAAAATACCAAGATTTAAATTCGTCAATATAAAATTTTGGAGCAAAATGACTTTATTCTCCGACCATGACTGGAATAAAAAATAATAATTACCAGTATAAATATCCTCTTCAATATCATCATCAAAAATTTCTCGACCATCTTCCACATAACCAACACCATCTAAAATAAATTATACATATAATCAAATTAAAAAGAAAACGTTAGGGTCATTATAAAAATAGATACCCCCAAAAAATAAATAAAAAGTATGGAGTCATAAGCCAATCTATTACATCACCTGTAATCACAAATTACAAGATGCATGTGATTAAAATAAAATATTGACAAAATAAGTTTTTATATACATTTGCAAGAGATGTATAAAATCAAAAACTCACATAATTGATAATTTATGAATTATTGAAGTGACTTTACAAGGGAGCATGCTGTACAAAAAGAGCAGAAACTATAACCCCTTCAGTACTATTTTGAAAATAAAAAATGCATAACTAATACTACAGAATGCTATTTTTTTTCAACATTTTCATGTTTACAGATTAATTTAGTTTATGATGAGGAATTAAAGTTAAAAGTTGTAACAATTATCCTTTTCAAAAAGATGTTCAATAAAATTTTGTGTTCCAGGTTAATAAATTAAAGAAAAATGCTACAGTAAAGACGTGCAAATAACATACTTGAGTGAGAGAGAAGCAATATAAACCTTTACCCAAGATTTTAGTTTTCACCTAATAACCTTTCTCTCTTTTGAACCACTCAGTATGAGGGTTAAACTCCTAAAGAACATCTAAGTTTGGCTTCCTCTGATATCAATAATGATATACATTTATGCTCTGGAATGTGACTACTTAAAGGTTTAATTTTCAAACAGACCATAAGCTGAGCCAAATACATTTTTGAACTTGATTTGAACCTTTTATCCTAAAAATTATCTTAATATAAGTAATATATAAATAAATAAATATATATATATATATATATATATATATATATATATATATATATAATCAGCCATAAATGTCCTTGAATGGGGGCAACTCAACTGGGGGGCAGTATAGAATTTTAAACAAGCCACATTATGCAAGATGTTCCCTTAAATATTACTCATATAATTACATGTTTACATAATAACTTTTATTCATACATACAAGTCTAAGATATTTTAGAACTTTTCAGAGAAACATCATCTTTCATCCTTTTTGTAACCAAATAATTATTTTCCCATTAAAGGTATTTCATTGAACTTTCTAGTGAACTTACAAATGAAATAGCTCTTTATTTTTAATTATTAGTTTAAAACGTTTTGGTAAAGAGAAACCATTATTTAACTGTCAAAGACAACTTGGTAAAAAAATTGTTCTAGTTTATGTACAGAGCAAGATATAATGAAAGCATGGTGTTAGATTAGTAAAATTAATTTTATATACATTATTTGGTAACTTTTTCATATGCTGATATTTTATGAATAAAATTCTCTCTGGTAAAGTTCAATTTGTATAAAAATTTATCTCAAGTATAGCAGTTGCAATATATATATTAAACTGTCTAGCTATGTGGTCATCCTAGACATCAAAGTTTGATTTTTTGAAAAAATATTGCTCACATCATTCCCTAGCCCTTCTTGAAGCAGAAGTGAAAAAATTAGGATAAAATAGGAGTCCTTTTCAAGAAACACACTGCTTTCAACTCTACAGTATGAGTGTCAAACCTTTTGGCTTACCAGGGCTACATTGAAAGAAGAGGAATTGTTTTGGGCTCAATATAAGATATGTAATAAACTTAATGTTTATAAGTAACAAAACTTCCTTTAATGATTTATTTATTACAACATTATAAAAAGAAGGCAACATAAACATAAAATCAGTGAGATATTTGACCTTGTTTTTATGAAACTAATGTATTAATATCTAGTTTGAAGGAAGTGGTTGCAATTCTTAGTGAGTTTTAAAGATGCATCAGAAGTTTTTCATCTAAATTTACTCTTCATGTGCTTTGTCTTTTGAAAACAATTGTTCTGAAAACAATTCACAAATTGTTCACAAATGTACACAGAACAAAACTGTAATGACATAAACAAGGCATAATTATAAAACAAGGGATATTTTCCACTGGGAAGATAGGTCTTATAAAGTTTGGGAGCTTGTGGGCCACATTACTCACTATCAAGAGCCACATGCATCCTGCAGATTAGACATGCCTGCTCTGGAGTGAACTCTACAAATCATTAAATGCTGTTGATACATGACAGGATTTTTTAAATAAAACTATGGTAAATCCATTTCATCACGAAAATCAAATTTCTTTTCACAAAAAAATTTGATATTTTAAGGCACTAAAGCAAAAGATGATAATTACTCATCAGATTTGATTGTATGTTCTCAAAGGACTTGTGTAAGAACTAAATACTTTCTTCTAGAAACACACACTTACTGAAGCAGGATATAACACAATATCTATTAGAAATAGAATTTTAAAATATAAAATAACAGTAAAGTATAAAATAAAATTAAAGGTATTAATTGCTGATTAACAATCTTATGGAAAATGTTTAAACCATATATAGTCTTCATAATTTTATATTTCAACCCCCTGAAAATTAAGGAATTTTATATCCATGATGATATAGCTATTATTATATTATCATTTTGATTATTACCATAAAATCAGTTTATATTCTTCAGTATACAAGATAGAAAACCAAAATTAATCTCAAGAGTGAAAAATGTCAATCTTACTGTCATCTACAATCCAATCTTCTTCTTGTCTTTGTTGAATTAAACGGGAGTATTCTTTTTCTGACACTTCTTCATATACTGCTGACTCTTCTACAATCTAAAAGATATTTCAGTACTTGCATCAAGGTTCAAAAGCTTAATTATTATAGCTCAAATCAGTTACAATACTATCAAAAAGATATATTAATAGAAAATCTTTTTCAGAACATACTGATGGACTGGTTATATTATGCAGTAAACAGGCATGTTCCCAAATAAGAATTCCAGTGCACACAACATTAACCATATAAATTTATATAGCTGTAGTTAAAATATAAATAAAATTAATAAAACCATTTAATTTAAATTTAACTGGATTATTTAATCCCTTCCATTCTTAAAGTTAGGGAATTAATGTTTTGGTCGGGAAACCTTAAGCAAGCAAAAAAGGAGCAGATGTTTTGTCACCTGGACTCTTTTTCCTGATTATATAAAATTTAATCTCCTTTTCCTGCTTAATAAAACTTAGTCTAGGACATATATTTCATGAAAAACAAGTAGACTTTAAGGATTATTGAGAATATTTTCCATTTTAGACCTTTTTTTCTATCAACAAATTAGATTTTGCAAGTAGATATGGAGAATTTTTGTTTTTCTTCCTATACATAATAAATTTTTAAAAACTAAGATAACATTATTAGTGTTACCAAAGGAGAAAGTTCACAGGTTTATCTACATTGGAAATAAAAAACACTGTCAATGCTAAGCCAATCTTTTATTTTTAAAAAGCTTTTATTAACTAGTTTATATACTGCAGTATTTGTAATCTAATTGCCCTCAATTATTCTACTAAAAAGTATTCTTTAGCAATCAACTGATCTATCTATCCACGCACGTATGTATAAAATATATATATACAGTTGGCTCTCTGTTTAACGACTTTCAAGGGACCGTGATAAATCGTCCTTAAGTAGAGATCGCTCTTAAACAGAATTTGTGAAAAAATAACATTTCCCATAATGTCAGAGAGGCCGGGACTGAGAAATATCGTCTTTAAATAGAAATCGTCGTTAAGTAGAGCATCGTTAAACAGAGAGCCAACTGTATATATATAAAATTTCGTAACCGAGGACACCATACAAATTAGATTAGGCGTAAGCAAATTCTGTTATATTTCGTCTTTAAGCATATTAAATTGAAATATAGATACTACACTAATCATATTAAAAGCAAACAAAAAGTAACATACAGTGCTAACAGTATGTAATAATAACTAATGAAAAACAAAAACATCAGTGACTTCTACAATTGAGATCCTCACTTCTGATTAGGGTAAGTTCATCATACAAAGATTTAAATTGAATTAAAAAGGATGATTTCATACAATAGGATTTGGGATGACACCAGAAGTCAGATTTTGAACATAATCATCTAACTATCTACTTGGCAATTTAAAGTTATTTATAAATAAACTTCTCTTAGCTTTGTATCTATACAATGAAACACTTGAAAGTGTAAAAAAACTCATTCTTACTTCATACTTGTTCTTTGAGCCCTTTAATGATTTCAATTTTTGAAATGCTGCAAACCTTCCATGTTTGTCTTCTTTAACTCGCCTTGATCGACTAGGAACGCCATCTATAATATAACATACAAACATAAATTTTTTAAATGAAGCTAAAATGAATGACAAAAAACACAAAATCTAATAACAGATTGATGTATAGTCACAGGAGATACAGATTGATCACAGTGTATTGTAGTTTGACATTGATTTGTCAACTTACAAAAATGACCAACTGATAAAATAAAATTCAAAATTTATTTTACTTTGAGTACACTGAAGAAGCAGCATCCAGTTAAGGTGGGATCAAGGGCATTTAAAACTGCTTATGATATAACATACTTGGACAGGTGATGGCCGAATGGCTAGGACACTGCCATTCTGTTCAGATCCTGTGAGTTCAAGTCCCACTGTTGGCATGGATGTTCGTAGCTGTTTGGAATTTGCTTTAAACTGTAGGTCCAAGTCTAATTAGTGTCCTTGTGTAGCAAAAAGTTGACCGTAGCGCTCCAAACCAAACCATAACATACTTGGCCCATAAGTGTATCACAAGATAGTGAATATAAAGATTTATACTTTTAATTCAAAGGTTAATAATGAAGTCAGGAAATTCCAACTTAACACTGATTTTATATTTCTAAAGTCAATATATCCATGCACTGTTATATTGAATCAGAATCCACAATAAAATAACTACTTTCTCTTTCGTCTCATTTACATTTATATTTATATTAGAGTACATACGGAAAAAAATTTTCAGATAATCAGTGTGCAACATTCAGTGAATAATTTTGAAATTTCTTGTTTCCATAAGGCAAAAATAATTACAATTATGTAATTTTGAGAGAATGTATAAACCCACATCCCAGTATTTGGAATTCTTTAACATGTACAAAATTTTACACTTCAGAGGATTTTTTTTTTTCTTTCAAGATCCCCAGGTTTGAAGGATGACAAAACATGCATAATTATCCTATTTCAACTCATTTTTGCACGTTATCAAGACCAGAAAAGCAGTACAGCAACTTTTCATGGGAAAAGTCAATTCATATAACGAAAAAAACTCAATTTTATAGAATCAAATATAGAAAAAGTTCGCACAGTATCTTTCTAATATCTGCTGTTTCATTTTTATGCGAGAAAAATTATCTTTTCAATTAGGAAAATGAAACAAGTTATAAATTAATTTCACCTAAATGGTTATAACATTAGCTTTTAGATGAAAAAATATACTTCATACCTGCAGGGTCTGTTTCCATTTTATTACGTAAAATTCACACGATAAGAAAATACAATTAACGGGAATTAAAAAAACAAAATTTATCCCCGCGATTTGCTATCGCAAAATTGGCGCGAAACAAACCTGTTACAGCTGTTGCCAAATATAGTTAACTGTTGACAGATAAATTTCTGGTCAGTTACAGATGATCTGCAGAAACTTTTAGTGGGGCTTTTAGAATAGGCGATAATATTTGTTTTGTGTTAATATTGAAAAAAATTAAATATGACCCTAAGAGTCTAAATCCAAATATTAAAAATTACTGATTATTTATTGCATGAAATCACCCAGATCAATGGCTACTGCTACACAACTCTACATGCCGCCAACCGTTACCACGTTCTTTATGTTTACATTGAAAAGTACGCATGGTCGTATGTTATTTATTTGATTAATTCGTGTTAATTAGAATCATGAAGGTAGAAGATGTGATCTCGAATATTTTAAATGACTTTGAAATACGTTGCATTACAAATGACTTTGCAGAATACCGTTTTGATGTGGAAAAGGAACTGAAAAACTCAATTGCTCATGAGCTGGGCGAAGCAATATATCATGTATTTCAGTGTATGGCAAAAAGTGACTACGAAGCAATTTTGCAGTTGAATTTAAGTCATTATGGATTTTCAACCTCCACTATTAATACTGAGAATCCAGATGATTTCATATTTAATATCTTGAAAGATGATAATGATATCCACCGCCAGATTAAAGAAATCATTTTGATGTTTATTGGTATAGCCTCTCTTCAAGAATTTGTCCGAAGTAATTTCTGTGGACCAAGACATGAAGTTGATCAGTATAATGTCGTTTCTTTATTTATTCCTGATTCTGATGTAACTGATTCCAAAATATTCTCTTTGCTTAGTTTAGATGGAGAGTCTGTTTATTCAAACGTCGTACATCCCAAACTTTTATATCTCAGCGTCTTTCTTCTTACTAATGTAAAAAATCATTCAAGCTTTACCCAAAAGTGGTGGTTACTACGAAGTACATTTATTCACCAGTCTATTCTACCTGAAAAAAATGAGTGTCTGCATAGTACCCTGGTTTCTCTCATCACAGATACATATGAAATGGAGTGGTTAAATAAGGACGAAAATGTCACCAAAAGGCTAATATTTTCTGTTGAATGCTGCCAAATTTTCCTTTATTATGGAGAGATAGTTCAAGCTCGCAATTACATAAGAAATGCACAAGTTATTACTGGCCTTGAAATTGAATTGAGTGGTGCAATGGGGAAAAGGACTCAGTATCAGCAAAAAGCAGTTGCTCAACTCTTTGTTCAATTGAAAAGAAATCACCATAATTTTACAGGTACAGTACCTGATAAGAAAGGATCACACCCTGTTGATCTTCATCTGCAAGATGAAGTTGTGTTGAATAAAGTAGCCTTTATTGATGATAATGAATATGCTCTTGAGAATTTGTATGCTGAAGAGCAAATTGTTCTGTTGGGATATTGTTGTTTAGTTCAGAGAAGTGGTTCATTTGATGATTTATTGCAGGAAGAATTAATGTCATATATTAGTTGTTTATTGTCTCAGCCTCAGGTTTGGTCTATTTTCCTGAAGGCCTTGATAATGAGGTGTAAAACTGAGAAGACCAGTTCAAGACGTATTGAAAGAGCTGTAATGCAGATGGAAGCAATAGTAGAATCTGTGAAGAAAATATCACCACCATTGAATGAACGTGAAAAATTATTTTATTGTACCTCATTTCCAGCTTATTGGATTCTAGAAAAAGAGTTAGCTGATTTATTATTTTCTATTGGTTGTACAAAAAGTGCTTTAGAAGTGTATGAAAGACTTGAATTATGGGAAGATATAGTAAAATGCTATGTTCGCTTAGGCCGTACTAAAAGTGCAGAAGAAGTTATACTGAATCAACTAGATAAAGAAGAAACCCCCTTGCTGTGGTGTCTTTTAGGGGATGTAACTGGAAATACTGAACATTATTTAGAAGCTTGGAAGTTGTCAAATTGTAGAAGTGCTAGAGCTCAACGTTCCCTAGGTTATTACTATTTTCAAAGGAAAGACTATGAAAATTCTTTGCCTCACTTCATTAAATCCCTAGAAATCAATCATTTACAACCTCAGGTTTGGTTTTCAGCAGGACATGCTGCTACACAAGCTGAAAACTTTGAATTAGCTGCCCGGGCATACAGACAAGTTGTCATGTTTGATGAAGATAATTTTGAAGCATGGAATAATTTAGCTAATGCCTACATTAAGACAAAGCAGAAAGTTAGAGCCTGGAGGAGTTTGCAAGAAGCATTAAAGTGCAACTATGATGAATGGAGAGTCTGGGAAAACTTTCTTTTGGTGAGCACTGATGTAGGTGCTTTTGAGGATGCTTTACGAGCTTGGCATAGATTGCTTGATATAAAAGGCAAGCATTGTGATACATTATTATTAGAATTATTAGTGAATGCCATAATGAACAATCTCTCTGATATAAATGGTTATCCTTCATCCAGACTTAAAAGAAGAACATTAGAACTTCTAGGAAGAATTACATCTAAAACTACAAATGAGCCCAAAGTGTGGGAATTATATGCAGCACTGACAAATTCAAATTCTGAGGAATCGATTGAAAACGACACTCTTGAGAAAGTTGTTAATTATCAAAAAAAGGCTGTATGTTCTTATGATCAGAAAGGGTTTTGGGAGAGAGATTTCAAACTAAGTAAAGAAATGTTGTCGTGTTCACTTAAATTTGCTGAACTTTCTTTGAGATTTATTAGACTTCTTGATGGAAATATAAAAAATGAACAAAAAGCATCTGCTAGGCTGAATTTACAGAGAGTCATTGCTAGGGCCAGGAGGGATCTTGACATTTTTCCTCCTGACCAAAGAAGTGAATTGGATGATACTCTAGAAGCTCTGCAAAATTTCTTAAATGATATAATAAACTCATAGGCAAGTTTTCTCTTGTGCAAATAAAATAATTTAGAGATAATCAAATTCATTTTATGCATAAATGTGTTTATTTATGTATACAAATTAAATTGTAGGTCATTTCTCAATTCTGTAAATGCATTCTCATTTTGTAGATGTATATATAGAGGTTCAATTTTGTGCTCATATCAAGCTATGCAAACATTAATTTCTACCTGTCATCTGCTGGACGATGGCCAAATGGCTAGGGCAATGGCATTTGGTACTATACTCGGGGCAACCCTAAGCTGACAGTATTATTTCAGCGAACAATTTACACCTGCAACGGAAGTATCTCGCTGCCGCTACAAAATGTGGATTGTTATATTTTGCCTTTTATCCCTATTGAAGATTGATTTTCCATCGGTTGCTTTCCAGCAAAGGGGGAGACAGAGTTTTGTTTTCACATCACACTTTTTAAATTGTCTTAATTCCTACAAAAATTGTTTCTGGTTCATTTTATGATTTCAAACAGTATGTGGCTCTCATAGAAACCACACATTCTTATAAATTACCTTGCCAATTTTTTTTTTTCTCTCCAAAATATGTGAAAAGGAAAGAGAGAGTGTGGGGGGGGGGGGGGTTACTTACCATCTACTTGTTTCCCGAAGTAATGTGAGGGAGTTTCAGAAATCCTCAATAAGAATTTGAGTCATGATTACTTTTATAAATAAGGAATCATACAAAAATTTATTATTGTAGATGCAGATTTCTGGGTATTTAGGGTTTTTGCAATTGTTAGCTTTTTTTTTCCCTGTAGGAGACTCGATATGTTTCGGTAATTTTGTTTTGATTTAAAATAAAATGTGTGGCCAGTTAGTTATATTAATAATTGATGCAAATATAATACAAATGGGCTTTCAGAAACCGATGACAGCACGGATAAATTATAAAAATGACACTACTGAAGTGTGGTTTTAAATTATAGTATTTTTTCATTGCATGTATTGTACAGGGTTGATTATTATCAGAGTCTCAGCAAATTCAGTTTTTGGATTTATGTGAGGCATTTCTTACATATCGTATTTTTCACAGAATTTCTTTTTTTTTGGGGGGGGGGGAATATAAGTGGTCGGTTCTAGAAATGAGGGATTAAACATAAAATGATAATATAAGACCTTAGGTTATGGAAACAGTATTTAAGCCAGATTTAATTACAGAACAAAATTATCTGCAAATAAATATTTCTAGATTTTTTTTATCAGCAAAATCATTCATGATTTGATCAAATTATAATATCCTCATGCTCTATAGAAAGTATTGCAAGACTGTTTAGTCTCTACTGTGATATTGTTGGTCTCAGGTATGTTTTAATTAATTTTAATCTAGAAAAGATTCTGCTCCCGGTCCCTATTTGGAAAGCCAGCAGCTCTGTCATTCATACCTAGGAGTTTTAGAATTTTTATGGGTTTCAGAAATATTAAGATGGAAGAATGTTTTAATGCTTCCATTTCTTCAACCAGCATATCGAGATTTACATCTGCATGTTTTACAAACTTTGTTTGGTCGTTATTCTGAATAATTTTTACATCTGTTAATGCAATTTTCTTTTAGACCTTTTTAAAATTTTCCTAATTCAATAGGTGAAATCGGCTTAAAGCCGGTCCTGCCCTTTAAAGTGTTATGATGACTACACTAATGACCTCTTCTAATGAAAAATCACATGCATTTAATTTTTTCAACACTATAAAATTTTCCACAATTTAACTAGGGGAATATTTCGTCAAACTCTTAATTTCATCCTCTGTAAAATATCTCCTCCTAACTTTCTTTTTGTTAGCCATATTTTGCAGAGCCTAAAAATTAAATGAAAACTTGATGTTTTGCTTAGTTGCAAGTTTATAACTTGGAAAATAGACATAAGAAATTAGCGTTTAAACATTTAAGATTATACAGCAAATCACAGCAGTTAATATTCCAATAGGTATAATGTTGAATATTTTCTTTTAATTGTTAACTGCAGATGTGTATTCCTGGGGTTACCAAAATTCCACATCCACATTGAACGCCAAATGCTCCCGCCAAGGAAACGAAGCCTTGTGAACGGTCAGATTATTCTATGATGTTACATTCTCTTTTGCATGCTGTATTGTGCATTATTTATTAAATACATGAAACACCACATTTTTGTTGCCCAAATATGTCTATGCTTTATTAGTTAAATCATTATTTTAATGATTTATGTCTGAAATGTACCTTTTATCAACTCTGTTAATAGGAAAAGTGCTAACTACATCGCAAAGGCAGAATCATACTGCTCAGGCGTCTTGCCTGTATTCAGGTTAGGTCTGCCCCGAGTATAGAGTCTGTGGGTTTGAGTTCCACTATCAGCATGGATGTTTGTAGCCGTTTTGAATCGACTTCAAACAGTAGGAGAAAAAAAAAGACTGTAGCACTCACAGCCAACCTACTTGTCATTTATTCATTTAAGCTAACATTCCATTCTGCATATTCAGTGTGGAAGCTATCTTTAATAAATGTACTTGTGAATACATATAATTTTAATAAAAGTAGTAAGAATATAATTGCTCGAACATTTGTGATGTGTACAATGTGTAAAGAAATATATTATTGGGAGACAGTGTTTTTTTGTTCTTAAAAATCTCAAAAGGTTCTTGGTATCAAACATGTGATGATGGAATATTTTAAAACTGATTATTTAAGAAAAGTAATTTAAATATTTTGTCCAAATTTGATTGGAAAATATGGGAAAAAAATTATTAGTGCTAGTAATTCAAAACAATTTTAGGATCATGATGTATAACTGATTTGATTTGTTTTCTACTTTTTACTGTTTTAATCAACCATAGTGATCATTTAATAAAACTGCATCTTCTTACTAAATGTATTTAGGTTACTTTGTAGAGTAAAATAAGCCTATTTATATCACACCTTTAATATGACATGTAATTCGTGCTGTATAGCCATGGTATTAAAATACCAGATTTCAGCTTCAATAGGTGTTTCATTCTTTTTTTTTTTTTTTAGGGGGGGGGGAATCAATCTAGTTTTGCTAAATATATAATTTTCACTTAAGAGGTTTATTAAATGTGGTTGGTTGCTGTGCATTAATTTTGAATTTATGAAATTTTAATAATAATAATAGTTAGACTTAAAGGATATCATCTATACAAGTTTCTTTAATTAAGATTCTTTATTGAAGAAATCAAGTGAGAGTTCTTTCATTTTCTTTGGATTTGCAAATCTTCCCCCCCCCCCCCTCCTCGAAAAAAAAATTATACTTATTATTAAATAGCTCAAAATAATTGTTTTTCATTTTTGATTCTTAAGTATCACATCCGAAGGTCACCAATGAAATTGTTATTTTATGTTAATTTTTTTTACCCATAGTAAACTCTTAACTCTTTAAACGAATAAAATTAAATGATAAGATGATTTAAGAAAAAGAACACAACTCAATTTTCATCAATACAATAATCTAACAGTTGTTGCTGGGCGACAATCCTATGTTGCCATCTTACGAAAATTAAAACATACAGAAAATAAAAATGAAGAGGAAACATAGAGGACGCTACACACTCCCTTCCCAGTGAAAACAATTAGGAGACATAATCCTTTAAATGGGGTGGAAACCTGACGGTCCTTCCACTGCGAGTGGTATGGCTGTGATTGACTGACGAAATTTTCTCCCGAGGTTCGCACTGGGTGTGCGGATCTGGATAATCCATGTGCCTGTGGATTTCAAGAGGCTGCTCATCATCGTCTTTTATGTTAAAACATGGTTTCAGTCTATCAATTGAAATTCTTTTGACAGTTCCATTAATTACAATGTCAAAATACTTTGGTGCTCGGTGTTTGACAAAATAAGGCCCAAGATAAACTGGTTGCAAAGATGAAGTGGCCGCGTTATTGTAAACGAAAACGTGAGCAAAACGTGTTTTGAAACGAATACGGTTGTATTGCCATGGGTATAGGGAGGGCTTCAACCCATCTTGATAAACGATCAATCAACGTTAGTAAGTATCTGAAACTTCGACATGAAGGTAAGGGTCCAACAATATGAATGTGAACGTGTTGAAAACGTTCAGGTGGAACCTTGAAATCTACAAGAGCTGACTTTGTATGTCTCTGCACCTTAGATCGTTGACATTCTATGCATTCCCTACACCACAACTGACAATCTTTATTGATATTTGGCCATATGAATCTTTTCGTGATTAATTTTCTTGTGCTTCTAATCCCTGTATGAGATAGGGTAGGAATAGAAGAAAATATCTGTCGACGAAAGTTTGAGGGGATGTATGGGCGGTTACTGTTGGTGGAGACATCACAATAAATCGAATTGTCGGTGTCTGGAATGGAAATCTGAACCATTCTCAGCCTTGGGTTGTTTTTTAAAATTGTTAAATCTTCATGATCTTGAAAGTCTGAAATAGTTGCGTAATCAATTGGAGTTGGAGCGGAGATGGAATTAATTCTGGAAAGAGAATCTGCAACAACGTTTTCTTCTCCCTTGACGAAGTGAATATTCATTGAAAATTGAACAATATACAATTGTCTTGCTTGTCTGGGAGTGGCTTTGTCTAAATTTTGTTGAAAAGCGGAGGTGATAGGCTTGTGGTCAGTATATATGTTGAAAGAACTTCCCTCTAATATGTACCTAAAATGCTTTATTGCAGTGAAGAGTTCTAGCTTTGCAACAGCTCTTTTTTCTTTTGCTAATGGTGGAACCACGGAAATTTCGGCACCAGTATCGATTAAAAATTAGGTGGCGCTCTCCTTGCCACGAATAAAGGTCGATTTATATAGGCACGTGAAGGGAACGATCCGAGCGTGCGACGAGTCGTCGTAATCATTTCCTCCCTGTTTTTCAATGAAACTGTTTAAGGTCGATTTATATAGGCACGTGAAGGGAACTATCCGAGCGCGCGACGAGTCGTCGTAATCATTTCCTCCCTGTTTTTCAATGGAACTGTTTATACTGCGCCGAGAATCGTTCACTGCTCGGCCGTTTCTTGTTCACGGCAGAAAGTAAAAAGTGGCTATTCAAGATATAATTTACATACTGTTATTTATGTTTGATATTTGTTATGGATGATGAAAACTCACTGAGCTGGTAGGAGGTTTTGTACAATTTGGCCCATCAAAATACATGGATTCAAAGTTCAAAATGACAATTCGGAAGGCAATAGGAGAAAATTATACTTGAAATTACAATTGGTCCACTAAAATATAAAATTTATCAATTTGTATGAATAATGAAACAATGGAAAAATTATTTACACGATTTAGAAAGTGTAAATTGTTAAAAACAAATACTTACATGCAGGCCCAGATTTCCGCATGGGCAAGTGGGGCACTTGCCCAGGGCCCCCTAATTTAGTATTAAGTTGTACATATTTTTGAAAATTTGGTTTTAGGTTAATTCAGTAAAGGTGGGCAGTGGCAGATACAGAAAAAAATCCTGGGTGGGGCACAGTGCACCCACTATATTCATTTCAAAAGAAAATTTCCTGAATTTATTTATTAACATTAAAAGTAAATTAATTAACACATTATTATTATTATTATTATTTTTCAAATGTTTGACTTTTTGGTCGAAAATTTTTTGAATTTCCGGTCCGAATTTATGGGGGGGGGGGGCCCTTGGTGAGTGTCCCACATGTTCATGTGGAAATCTACTCCTGGAGGGGAGGGCACATGGCCTCTCTCTGGATCTGTCCTTGGAGGGGGCCCCCAAAGTCTACTTTGCCCAGGGCCCCATTGGGTCAAAGTCGGGCCCTGCTTACATGTATGGATTTGTTGGTTATAAAGCAATTTTTCTTGCTGTCTGAGCAGCAAAATTGTATATTAAAAGTGAAAAGTCCAAAGATGATGAGAGATCATTTTCATTAGAAATAAGTGCCAAGGAGGACAAGCGTACAATCCGTATTCAAAGCATTCTGATTGTACCTGCTTTGTAATATTTTCAATTCTTGTGGGAAAAGTGGGAAATAAAATCCATTATAATGATAGAGAGAACATGTAAAAGCCATTTTTTGTTTACCTCACTCCTTCAGCCTTCAGACCCCTTTCTACCCAACAGGTTTGGAGCGCATTTACTTATTTGTCTTACACTCCCTGGAGAAATGTCTTGTCTATTGTTTGCTTTGAATAGACCAAACATTTGACCAAATGGTATTAGTATTCGTTCACAAGGATATGTTCACGTTTTTCTCAGTTTGCAACTATTCCGTGAAAACGAACAAAGTCCGACAAAACGGTTTATAATTCTTCAAATGACTGTATGTTGTGACTGACAGATAGTAGAAACTGATATTGAAAAAAGATTGATAATCAAGGGTTTACTATAACTGAATTGAAGATAAATCATGTTTTTCTAACCGAGAAATTTTTCGAACCAAAAGGGTATTTTGTCAGTTAAGATTCTTTCATTAAAACATTTCGCATTTGTTTTACTGACCGCTACAGCCAGCGGTGCTTAGTGAAGTCAGCGGCAGCGGCTTTTCTGTAATGTTTTTGGATTGATGCGTAACGTAGCGTAGCGAAGTGGAGCAAGGGTATCTGAGCGAAGCGAGAGTTTCGTAAAGCCAGCGGGAAGTTTGTTTTCAAACTTATTTGTTGTTTCATAGTCGCCATTGATGTTTTTGTTTTCATTTCGTAGTTGGGCACAGTTCTTCCTAGGTTTGTTTACATATATTTGTTTTTGGTTTGCAGCAAACCTTAAAACGCGTCAAGCAGTTGGCGAAAAAGTAATTTCGCCAAATCTGACCGTCTTATCCAGTTTTACCCAATAATCTAACAGTTGTTGCTGGGCAACAATCCTATGTTGCCATCTTGCGAAAATTAAAACATACAGAAAATAAAAATGAAGAGGAATATTACTGAAAATTCCTTTACTTCAAGTTAAGCTTTAAAGTCAGTTAATATATTGTTAATTTCTTGTATTTGTTTTATAAATGACTAGCGGCCCATCCCGACTTTGTCTGGGTTGAACAATTATCTATCTTAAGTAGATATTAGGTAGAATTAATTTATTTTAAAACCTCATGGTATACCACATTTTTTGTTTCGTTTTTCTGAGGTTTTAAAATAAACTGATTCTCCGCATTTCCTGACCTAGAGAGACCAACATATAATTGTCCATGAGTAAATCAATCTTTCCGTAAGTCAAGTCCAATATATTTGTATGTTTGACCTTGGGATTTGTTGATGGTGATGGCAAAAGAAATTTTTATTGGAAACTGTAACGTCAGGCACTGAATTGTTTCCGGGGGCCACCCACATGTCGATTTTGATACGATTCGGCCACATAGCCTATCCCCTACAGAGTCCACACACTAAAAAAACGAAAAAAGCACCATAAATGGCAAAAAAAATTGAATAACTTTTTTAAAATTAAAAATTAAAAAATCCGGCTACGTAAGGCACTGAATCGTGTCACGCGCATGCAGATTTTGGTACAACTCGGCCCCATAGTGTCGCTATCATCCAGGACAGCCACGGAAGCTGTCGAAATAAGAAACTTTTAGGGGCAAAATCATTAAAACATTAATTGGAAACACTCCGGGGCCCGATTTTCAAAAAATAATATGCCTGTGTTTTAATCTGAAATATGAACTATATCTATACAAAATTTCAGCTCAATTGAAGCAATACTTTTTCACTTATAAAGGAACAAACATAGTCCTATTCGAAATAATCAATAAATTTCACAGTTTCAATGAAACACCCTAATTTTTTAATAAAGTTCAATAATTAAAGTTCGATTTACGCAAATTGTGCATAAAATTGTACATAAATTCAAAAACATAAAGTTAAATAAAGTTCTGTAATATTACACAAATAAATTTCCAGTTGATAGCCAATAAATTGTAAATCTTTTTTTATCTTAAATGTCCAATAAAAAGCGTAGTTCCAAATGAAATTTTCTACAATAAACCCTTAAACATAGCCAATTTCCAAAATATTTTTTGTATTTATCAATACCTCTTAAATTTGAATCTTTAAAATATTAAGTGTTTTACTGATAATAAATGAAAATGTAGTTTCATGTGTTGCTATGGTTACTTGACTATGGTTGACAAAGGAAAAGTTGTAAAGGTGAAGCATCAGCTCAACATTTAGCCCAACATAACTTTCTTTGTACTGATCAGATATACATAATATATAGCCTATGTCCATCTGGAATAATGTACCTTTCATATAGTGAAAGAATTTTTTTAAATAGGTGCAGTGGTTCCGGAGATTACCCTCCACGTACAAAATCGCTCTCTCTTTATATATAAGTATAGATGATCAGATATACATAATATATAGCCTATGTCCATCTGGAATAATGTACCTTTCAAACAGTGAAAGAATTTTTCAAATAGGTGCAGTGGTTCCGGAGATTACCCTCCACGTACAAAATCGCTCTCTCTTTATATATAAGTATAGATGGGATTTCGGAAAGGGGGAGGGGGTAGGATTTCGCTACGTAGGATGCTAGCATAATGTATCTCTGGAGATATTATACTTGGGATAATTTTTGACCGAGTTTTTTCATGGGGAAAGGTAGGACTCCCACTATCTCTATAGTAATTACCGTTGTAACTACAACACTAGGAAGTTTCAAGTTTATCTTTACCGAAAGAGTAGTCTGCAATTTTGTAATCACCAACGTATTTTACACAACTGAGATTCAATGTGCCGTTGTTAGAATGATGATGGTGGAACGAACATCGAAAACGTTGAGTTTTATATGAGCCATTCACAAGCCAAATTGGTTCAGTCCACTTTTTGAAATTTTTGAAATATTACTGTCAAAGAACTCGATGGACTCCTAACTTTTTACATTCATAATAAATTTCCCAAATAATAAGGATTAACACCAATGACAAGTTTTATTTATTTATTTATTTTTGCGACATCGAATAATAAGTAACTTTTTTCAGAAGCCAATACAGTTAAGTCCACACTCTAACGTAAATCGTTGCAATTCAAACGCAGAAGTTAGTACTTTTTATCTATTTTTATATCACTGTTCCTGTCATTGACTCTTTTTATCATCTCTGCGTATCATTGTTTTTATCACCATCATATATAGTGGAATCTCGATCTATCGTTTTTCAAGGGACCGATTGAAATGAACGATAAATGCGGGAAAACGATAGATGCAGAAACATAACAAAGCAATATGATCGTTGGGACTGGATAAAATGAACGACACATACGGAAAAACGATGGATCCGAAAACGATCGATCGAGATTCCACTGTATTACGTTTCATACCTCATCTTTTATCACATTTAAACATCATAGTCTTTTGTTTTTTTATCCCCTTTCTATATCAATTTTTTATCACCTCTGCATGTCTTTTATATATTGAAAAGTATTGCTTTTAAATCTGTAATTTCCGCTGTTGGTTTTCGCCTGACGCTTTTATGTATGTTTTCCTTCGGCTTGTGTTGGTGGATTTATGTCTTATTTGTCCCAGTGGCGCACCCAAAAGTGTGTGTGGGGGGGGGGGGGGGAATTCAAATGCAGAAGCAAGTACTTGATGATAACGGTCAATCCTTTAGTTTAGTTTCATCACAAAAAAGTAAAATAAATGAGTCAGTGACAGTTTAACTGCCGCAGAAGTAGTTGTGAATTATTGAACAATTATTTAATTTTTTTTTTTTTTATGTAGTACAAAAATAATTTGAAGACTGAATTGGATGTTTTTCCACTTGCCAAACTGGTTAAATTCCTAAGGGCTTGTTCACATAGGAGTCCAGTAGCGGAAGCGTAAAAGAAAGATGGCGCTGAGACGGAAATAAATCAGTCGTAGGCGTTAAAAATTTTGTTGCTAATCGTTTGGAGGTTTGTCATTGGTTAAACATATTTCAATACTTTAACGCTTCCGCTACCGGACTCCTATGCGAACAGGCTCTTAGTCACGCAAAAATTGTAATAATAATAACGATGACTCCAAGGATATTCCATCTTATATGTCGTCAATTTTTTTTTTTATGGACTTAATCGAGTTGCCAAGGGATTGGCTCTTATGATCATCGAAAATTATAAGCTTCATTTATATATATGAAACTAAAATAGAAAATAAAATGAAGGGTGAGCCTAAATCTTAGATATAATTACTTTAATATTTGCTAAAATATTTGAAAATGCTACTCTCATATCATCATTGTAGGTATTTATAGCTACTAATTTAGAAAAAAAAAACCACCTTCAGCTCCGAAAGCCGACGCGCTACCACTAGGCTACCTCGGACCCCTCTTCTTCCTTGTCGTTTAGTATACCCAAGTCCGGTATCGTAAGTTCTTGAAATTTCGTATCCACCGTGTTAGTGTACATGATCAATTTTTCTAGCTACACCGGACAATCAGCTGATTGCAGGGTCGCTCTAAAAATCCCGCAAGTGCTTGTTATTGAAGTTGCAGTGTTTTGCAAGATTATCATTGTTTTTAACTGCAAAAACTCAGAGCAATTTCTTTTTCTTCTACTGGTTCATTAAATATTTGCTCTCCTACATAAGGCTAGAAAAATAGAGTCCTATCATGATATGAACAGGTAGAGAACTATATGCATTTCACAGACTATCATAATAATAAAATTTGAAATAATTACAAGATAAAAAGAACTTTTTTTATACCACGTTTTTAAATTTTCTGTTGAATCATATAAACTTGACAATTCTATGTATTAATAAATACTTTTTAAAAAATTTTTCATGAATTATCCCATCAACTTCAAAGAAAATGATCAAATGCGTAATAAAGAGAGCAATTATAAGAAATTTTCAAACAACAAAATTAACTGAAAATGAATTCAATGCTGCTTAAAGATGGCTAAAAGTATTAAAAGAATGCATTGTCATCGTGTTCTGAGCTATTCTAAAACTTTCAAATGTCTAGTTAGTCGGGAAGTTAGTTAAAAATCGATTGCAAGATTTGCACTGGACAAACACACAAACAAGAAAGCGAGTTAATAAAAACATGGTAATAATAAAATAATGCTGAAGAAAAGTGTAAATTTAGTGGTTCCTAGCCTTCAGTTGATCAGGGACTACTTAAAAAAATAAATAAAAATTCGGGGGCCACCTCCCATCTAATTAATCCTTTTAGAGGTAAAAAAATGGGTTTTATTTTCTGAATAAACAAACTATTTGTGATAAACAACTTTACTAAAAAGTTACAAACAAACTTAATAACAAACTGTACGTAAAAGAAAACTTCATAGCAAACATAAAAGCCTACGAAAACTTATAAACGAAAGAGATTTTTCAGCTTGCATTTGCTTTACTAGCTGTAAAAGGGTGTCACGCTGCGAATCGTAGTCACAGAAAACATATCAACCCCTTACCAGTGGTGCTCGAACTAACTTAGTGATTCTTTTCCGTGATGTATGTTTTTCTTTCCAATGGATATTTAATATGAAGTTTTACTATTTTCACAATAGATGGCAGTATTTGTCCGTCATTTATTTCATTTGCGTGGGTGTGGTCAGTCCTAAGGCGCGAATGAGTGTTTCGCACTGTTAGTCGGAGTTTGTAATAACCGCTTTGTCCTTTTTATTGAATTTTATATTCATTAGTTTTTAATATTTAGCTTTAACATTACCATGCCATTTGATTTATTTTGCTACAATTGAAAATTTTTAAATAAAATATGCATTAATTTTTCACGTGTGTTAAATAATTAAATATAGTCTATACTAATAAAAGGAAGTGTTTGTGTGTTTGTATACTGATTCTAGATGAATCTACGAAACTTACAAGTATGAAATTTGGCACACGGGTAGTGAAGTGTCTGAACATATGCACCTCGAAGCCCGAATTTTAAATTTTATTACTGTTAATTTTTAATTAATAAAAAACAAACGATTTTTGAAGGGTGAATCCAGAAATGGAAGAGCCCCCCTTTCAAATTCGGCCATATTTGAAAAAATGTCGAAAGCGATGTATTTTTTTTATGAAAGTACATAAATGTTACATATTTGGAAAGAGCTTTAAAAACTGATAATTTTTTCTGCGTACACTTAATCTGTTACTTCAATAGTTTTAGAGTTATTTGGATTCTAATCTTGAGATCATCAGGGGATGGTTTAGGCCGTGCCGCCATCTTTCGGTTCTGATGACAATTGAGTGCTTTATTAAGAAATTAAATGAAACTAATAAAGCAATTGAAAAGAACGACTTCCTCTGGTGTCATTTTATTAGATTACACAGCGTGATTATGCAATTAAAAACACCAAAAAGAAAACATTTCTATTATAAAAGAAATAAATTTTATTAAAATCTTATTACTTCTCTTAAAAATATTAAGATCGTTTAAAAACATTATACACACTTTAAATTAATTGATTCAATTTTTATGCAATATTTGATTCTATTTGCGCTAAACTCCGCTAGAGGGCGCCACGAGACTGATGCTGTATGCGCTGCATCGAGTGTGACACATACATACATAGTCTTTGCGCTATTTATTGTTGCACCACAAAATTTAAATACCTTTATTCGTTGTTTTTTAGTGTTTCTATTCTCTGACAATGATTGCTGTAGGGAGCGGGTTCCTAAACCGACCGGCTAGACGGACGAAGCCCGGCTAGTATATATATGCGTTAAATGCTGTCTCTTTAAGCCAGCAAGGGTTTCTAGGAGAATCAACAGCTGTAAGTCATGTTTAAGATTCTTTATGCATTGTAAAACGTAGTGAAAAGGATAAGAAATAAGAAAAGGGTCAGCTATAAAAATTGTATACGCAGAGGAAGGGTAGATTCAGGATTTAGCCGGTTATAGTGGTCAGCATAAGAAAAAGGCCTTTTACATAAGTTTAAAAGATTGTTAGAAAAGGAAATGTACGCAATAAAAATATATTTATGGTAAAGAGGGGGAAACGTTGGAGAATAGCGCGGTATTCTTTGACTTAGTAACCGATGACTTAGCCCCATAAGAAAGGCCCAGTAGTAAGTTAGAATCGCGGTAAGTTAAAAGACCGCTCCCATAAAGAAGCCCTTCGGTGAAAGAGTTTGCGTAACAGACGAGGGTCAGTCGGAAAGGCCTCCTAGAATAAGGAATAAGAATTGAAATGAATTTGGGCCACAGTAAGTATTGTTGAGTTATAGAAAAGTTAGAGAGGGGGATTTAAAAAAAATAAAATATAAGAAAAATGTAGGAAGGAAAAGGGGGAAAATGTGAAAGATAATTATAGGTCCAATGAGAAGTGTGAATTTAATAAAAGAGAAATATTATAGCCACTAGAAAAAGGTTTTAAGACGTAGGTGGAGTTTATATGGAGAAGAAAATATTATGATTGGAAGGTAGAAACATATATGGAAAAAGTTGAGATTAGTATTAAGAGAGAGTGAGAGAGAGTTCAGAGACGAGATTTTGACGCAGAAAGTGAGTGGCCTTTAGGCCCCGCTCTAGGGTTTGGGCTTTCGAGCCGCCCTGCGACAAAGATGGAACGTCGTCAGTTTTCCCTTAACAATTCCCTTAGCAAGCCAATTTTGGGGTAAGTCAGTCTTTGCACTTCTGTTGTTTGACAGTACAATTTTTTTAAAATTAAATTTAAATTAAATATCTCTTAAATGATACGTACCTTTCTATTTTAATTCGGTGAAGACCCAACTTGTTATTTGAAAAAAATATTAATCATTTTAGCACATTATTAATTATTCATGTAGTTATGAGAAGAATAATCATTTTAATACTGTATAATTTAACTGTTTATTTATATAATAAATATTTTATTGTTAATTGTAAATATTGGTTCTCATCATTTCTAAACACTTAGTGATGTCTCTGTTCTACAAACTTACATACTGGGTTAAAACGAACCTGGGTAATCAGTAATGAGTAATTAGTAATTGTTAATCGAACCCTGTTAATATTTTAATGTTAAAATAATTAAAACCTTTAATCGGCAATATTTCCACCCAGCATTAAGTGCATACATTGACCGTTGTATTATATATATATATATATTGTTGTGAAGGATCCACAATTTGGACATTTTGCTGAATATCACCAAATATGTTGGTGAATATTTTACACATACATTATGACTTAATATTTAATTATATTCACAGTAATTGTCAACAAATATATTATCTATGAAATAAGAATACAAATCTGTAGCTTAGTCATGCAAAAATATTAAAGTATACGGAAAGCAAAGTTCAGAATGAAATTACACTAAATAATGTATCAAAAAGGAGCTTCTAGAAACAAATAACAGACAGTGAAACATAGGTAACAAGGAATTTCAATATAATATTACTAAAGTAATGAAGAAGATAAAACAGTAACATTATCATTTTCTCTAGCTTCCAAATGGCATGTAATTCATTAGCTATACAAAAAATATTTACATGACATTTCAAGAGGAAACACAAAAAGCCATGTTGAAAGCAAATCTCTCTTGCACACACACACACACACACACACAACCTAAAAGCTTACATTTAAATCACTTTAACCCCGTTTAGAATATTGATTTTATTCATACATAGTAAGCACAGTATATGGCTACAGTTCAGAAATAATTTAAAAATTTTGAACAATTTGTTAACTACACAATATGCACATGTTAATGCATAGTAAAAACTTTTGATAGGATCCTGCAAGGAGCAGGTTCATCAAAAATTTGACAAGTACGCCGTTAAAAACAAAATTTATAAAATAAAATCTTTGTTCAGTCAATAAAAACACATTTAAATTAATTAAAATACATAAAGCATAGTCTATAATTTCAATTTAAAATCTATAAATTATTAGCAAAAATAAATAATCTTTAAAGTCAAAATTTGTGGTTGAGAGGAAACTTCTTGCAAACTTAAATTTGTATAAAGGGGAGATCAGTATATTCAAAGCTGCAAGGTAAAAATGCATGTTTATAAAATATCTGTACATGAAAAATCGCTGCCTATACAAGGGGATCACCATCAATCCATGGATTGTTTACAGAATATTCCCAGTGACTACCATCAAGAGTTTGTGAACTTGATAAGTAAACAGGAAGTACTAGCAATGGCATGGTGATGTAATAAAAGTTCTTTCTCTGGCAAGGTAAGCACTATCTAAAGCATTATACAAGCTGAATTACAGCCTTAAACCTCCAAGGCTGGAGAATATTATGCTCCTGCAGCATCCTAACTCATTTAAATAGAAATTGTTTACTTTCTAAAATCTATATAATAAAATATACAAGTGTAAACAGAATAGCTACCACAAAAATAAATCAAATAAATGTGACAATATAAACAGAAATATAAAGCTATTTCTGCTCTCTGACATCTTATACACATATTTTGGCAACATGGTGCATGTATACGACTTCTGTAACGTGTGGGCGAGCATTTAAAAAACATAAATATAATGAATAACATAAATGCAACTGATTAGAGAAATGATCTGATGTGAAACGTGTGTGAATAAGATACTTATACAAATTAATAACATATAATAACACAAGATGGCAACTAATATAATACTAACAAACATTTACAACTAATGATAATAGTGACAAAAAAAGTTGATGATTGATTTCATATACAATATGACATCTACATCAGCTAAGAGCAACATTTTATGTAGCCATACTGAGTCAAGTTAATGTAGATATTAATTCCTCCTCCAGTAATACTTGCTGTCTAGGGCAATAAAAGGTTCAGCAAATAGACCAATGGAAGATTTGATTTCTTCTTTGAAGCTAAAAAGAAAGGAAAAAAATGGCTGGACTGAGTTTAATAGAGGAGGCTGACCAGGAGGAAGTGCAGCTTCAGTTCCCCATCAATAATTTCTTTCTCCAATGACCACAATAGTCTTAAGGCAGAAGTGGCGGATCAATGTCATGGCCATCGGCAAATGTCGTTGTGCACTGGCTTGATAATGCCATCGGTGCAAGAATTCCAGGTTAAGATGTAGCCAATCGCTGATGTGTTAGGGAATCCAGTGTTTGAGGATGTGGAATAGTGTGCATTCCCAATTTTGGACCTTCCTCATTTATTTCATCTTATCTCCTCTTTAAGCAAGCTGCCTTGGGACTTAAATTTCTTTCCCTAACTTGCTGTTCTAAGTTTGTAATAACATCAACAGCTTGATGTAAGATGTTAAGCTTTGTTTGAGCTTTATCAGCTTTGAGATGAACCATGCACATTCTGCCTAGCTCTTTGAAAGCTTCATTTATGTCACGGACACGAATTCTTTCCCTAGCATTATTAGCTTGCCTCCTCTCTTTATCTTTTTCAGCTTTTATCTCTGGTACATCATCTTCGTCACCTGAACTAAACCGTGTCCTGGAGGGTTTGGTTCCTTTTGAAGGTCCTGGAATTTCTTTCCCCCGTCCTGAGGAATTCAGGGGGGGTGATGTTTCTTGGAAAATTGGTGCAGTTCCAATATGGCCGTTTTATGCCCCGTAATCGTGTTGGAAGAACAAAATGGCTATAACGTTGGAAGGAGTTCAAAATGTCCAAATTGTGGATCCAATGTGTTGATCGAGCCACTATTTTGTTATTATTTGTTTTACAGGGTATGCATACCATTTTCTATGATGTTAGTTAATGTTGGTCAGAGTTAATGTAAGCTTAAAGAAAACTTTATAAATTTTGAAAAATTTTTTTAAAATCAGTAAAACTTGCAGCACTATAAGGGGAGATTTTGACCTCCTGAACTTTTACAAGTGATGTCATTCATGATTTTTTACTGCCAGTGTGACTTTTGTGCAGTTGGAGTCTATTTTGCTGAAGCGAATGGAGCCAATCCGTTCTTTAACCCCTACAGACTGTGGCGTGCCAGCACGCCTAGAAAAGGGGGGGAGTGATTGTTGTGAAGGATCCACAATTTGGACATTTTGAACTCCTTCCAACGTTATAGCCATTTTGTTCTTCCAACACGATTACGGGGCATAAAACGGCCATATTGGAACTGCACCAATTTTCCAAGAAACATCACCCCCCCTGAATTCCTCAGGACGGGGGAAAGAAATTCCAGGAAATTCAACGGACTTCCAATTTTCTTGGAAATAAGCGTACCACGTGGGTCAACCATGGGAATGTCAGAGCATCCTGCCCTCGAATAAAAAACTCGAAGAGGCAATAAATTTACGTGAATAACTAACCTGGGGAGGGGTTATAATGAAAATTGTGGGAGCCCCGAGTGTGGGAGAAACGACGTTCGGAGGGAGAGCGAGAGAGCGATTTGAGGTAGCGAGCTGCGAAGAGAGCCTGGGAAGAAAAGACGCCCCTTAAAATGGCGAGATGTCCCTCTTCAACCGCCAGCGCCGAATCCTGTTGCCTCCGCCAGTGAAGGGCCACATGAATTTCAGCCCGATCCCTAAAGCCTCCTCCTGTAGAAGTGCCTCAACGATGCCATGCTCTGCTGTTTCATCAAAACTCCCAAGGTTGGTCATAAATTCCCCCTCTAAATAGTGCTCTTGCCTTTTGAGAGATTACGAGACTTTTATTTCACTCGACCCGTAATGGTTCTGCCGCAGGAAGCGGATGAAGTATGCCCTAATTCGGTTTAAATATGTATAGCCAAGATATGGATGAAGTATGCCCTAATTCGGTTTAAATATGTATAGCCAATATAATATGTAAACCCGACCTTTTCTTGTAAAATATTGTATAATAAATGTTGTTATTTTTATTTATAAACGCATAGTTCCCTTTGGAGTTCTCCTCCCTGAATTTACACAACGCAAAGGGGTATCTCTGGTACCCCTCATAACATTTATATATATATATATATATATATATATATATATATATTTTCTTTGGCATTAATTGCATACATTGACCGTTGTATTTAATTTGAATGTACTCCGTAGCGAAGCACGGGTATTCAGCTAGTAGTCTATATTTATAAAACAGTTCCGTAACTGACTGACTGACTGACATACAACGCACAGACGAAAGACCAAACCGCTGAACCTGAATTTTTCATGGCGATTCTTCTTATAGTGTAGGGGTGCACTAAGAAAGATTTTTGAAAAATTCTTCTTACATTTTTTTAAAGTTAAATTTTTAAGCTTTTTAGTAACTTTTTTAAAGTTTGCATTTAAAATAATAATTTGAGGGTTATAAAATTTATATCACGAGAAATATTATAAAAATTCCTTTAAAATGAAATCTTTTTCGAATCTTTACCTCCATTTTCTGATTTTTGGTGAATTTTTAAAAATTAATTTTTAGAATTTAATTTATTAAAAGCTGATCACGTGATTTCTTTTTCGGGCACTTTAAATTAATTTATAGTCACGTGCATGAGAACGAAATAGACAAAAACATTTTTTTTTTTCTTGCTAATGCGGCAGACGATTGGCTATTATCCAAAAAAATATTAAAATACAGTAAAAGATAAGTTCCTCAAACTGTACAGTTAATGTAAAGAATATAATACAATAACTGTATTATATTCTTTAGTATGTTCTATTAGATTTAATTTGAATAGTTTCTTCTACATTATTTTGTCTATAAAAATATCCCTTACGATTTTTTTATAAATATTTTTTTTTTGGTTTTTTTTTACATCAATTGCATACATTGATCGTAGTATTTATTATAAATAAATTTTTTTGTTTTTGTTTTGGCATTAATTGCATACATTGACCGTTGTATTTAATTTGAATGTACTCTGTAGTGAAGTGCGGGTTTTCAGCTAGTTATTTCATATAAAATTTTGTATTTTTAAAAAATAACCATTTTCTAAACTTTTTATTGATATAATGCACAAAATTAAGCAGGAATCTTTTTTTTCCTTTTTGGGTGCATTTTTTAGAAATATATGTCACGAGTAAGAGGTTTAGAAATTTTTAAACAGAGCAAGGATTTTTTTCTTACTCAAAATGTCAGAAAGCGGAAGAAATACAGAGAAAAAAGAAAAAAAAAACTCGCAATTTTTTGTTCAATTTCTAAAAATTCCTGTATTTCTTCCAGGGATTTTTAGAATTTGAACAAAAAATTGTGAGTTTTTTTCCCCTTCAGTTTTAAAAAATTGTTTAAAACTGAGTTAAACACCAGTGGTCCGCGGACCACTGGTATAGAAGAGCAGTAACGACATTAAAAACGTAAGTCTGGAAAAAAAGTGCTTTCTACCATTCCTGCAATCATTTTTTCTGAAATAGGCTAGTTAATTTATTAAATATGTTAGGTGCTTCCAACTTATAAAAACTTTGTCTCCAGTTAAATGATTACACAGGCCAACAGTGGTTTTGGTGCGGGGGTATTTGGAGCTGATTTCATGTGAATTTGATGCCCTGAATTTAAATATGGCATTAGTTTTTGCCTAGGAGCTCGAATTTCTAAGATATAACATTTTAGTGAAATAGTTACACTATTGTAAGTTAAATCCATGGATCAAATTAAAAAAAACTTAACAAGGAATTTTTTATTATTATTATATTTTTCAAAAATGTTAAAGGAACATAAAAATCATAGAGAATATTGCAGTAGTACTTATCTAATTACAAAGAGAAAGAAAGAGGAAAAAGTCATCGATGAAACCAACTAGTCACTGAACACTTCGGGAACTTCTTTTCCGTGATATTCTTGAATGTATTTAATGTATTTTGGAACAGTGCCTTTTTAAACTCCAGGAGTAATCTGCCATCATATGCGTATCCCATCTTCCTTCGTAGCGGTCCTCCAGAGTTTTAATATCCTGGTAAAATCTTTCACCTTGTTCCTCAATGGTGTTTCCTAAATTTTCAGGAAAATGGTCTAAGAGGCTGTGTAAATAGTGCACCTTAAGGTTCATGTTACACCCAAGGGTTCTGAAACTGTTTAGTATCTCGTTGACCAGTTCAACATAGTTTTCAGCTTTGCATTTGCCCAGAAAATTTCCGACAACTGCAACAAACGAAGTCCAGGCTTTTTGCTCAGCCTCATTCGTGGAATTCACGAAGGCAGGATCCTTAATGAGTTGTCTTATTTGTGGGGCGTCAAATATTCCCGCTTTAACTTTTTTCCGTGCTCAACTTAGGCATTTTTCCCTATATATGCAAAGCATGATCCGTTCTTATCAAGAGTCTTTACAAACTGCTTCATTAGGCCCATCTTGATATGCAGTGGAGGAAAGATGATTTTCTTTCGTCCACCTAACCCCGCATTTATACAGCCGCGAACGAACCACCCCTCAACGCCCGGAAGACATTCGCGAGACATTAGTCACGCTCCTGCATCGATGCGAATGGCCGTTCTCACATTCCCGCCTCTTGCTGTAGAGAAGACTTCCCGACGCCATTCACCCCTTTGACCTATGACCCCCTCCCCGTCGCCATTCGTCCCATTACGAAAAGAGATCCGGTCACCATTCCCCCTTTGACCCCCCCACCCCCAACGCGGAAGAGACGTGCCCTCGTCCCTTTGACTCGGGCCAGAAAAACCGCTCCTGAAGCGAGCGCTACGATTGGGGAGGAGAATAGCAGGGTTGTCGGCGAGGGTTCCGTTTACACATCCATCTTTCACTCTTCCCCGCTATTCGACTCTCCTCGTTCGCGGCTGTGTAAATGCGGGGTCAGGGGTCGTTAATGACATCCTTTTCCCCAAAGTCCATGTTTTCTGTCTTAGGCTACTCTTTTCTAAACCAATGGTATGTTTTGTCTCTGCTATCCTAGAGACACACGGTACAGGGATATTTGATGTAGCCACTTTGTTGTCGAAGGAGAAAGTTTACCATTTTTAAGTTTACACAAATCACCCATTGATGTTCATGATACTTTATCTTCTCAGACCAAAGCTATGGTGTCATATTATTTCATTTTCGTTGAGTGAGCAATTGGTATTGAACCATATTTGTTCCCATTGTGTAGAAGGACACATTTCAAACTTCGCTTTGAGCTGTCAATAAATAGGCGCCAACTATCTGGAAAATATTCAGGAAGACACATTTTTCCCAGGAGTTCTCTAAGATCGTGACAAAATATAAGATTGTTTTCTTGAGAGAAGAAGGGTAGCAGATCCATTTCTCTTGTACGATAAAGGTAATGTTGGTTCCTTGTTCCAGTAAATTTTTGTCGTTCAACCTGGAAGCCAGTAAGTCAGAAGCTTCTTTTGAAAGGTTGAGATCTCTGGTGAGGTCATTTAATACACCCTGATTGAAACGTTGAGGAATTGATGACATCCACTCATAATCTTTGTGGTACATTATGGTAATAAAATTCTTTTTGTTGAGTTTAAGAAAGCTTCACTAGACTTACGAATTCTTTGCTAAGAAATGATGTGAAAAGTTTTTTTTATATTTTTTAATGCCTTGTAAACAATACTATGTAATTTTGCTACAAAACAAAGTAAGTCTTCTTAGTTAAGGATTTTGTATTGCTTATTACCCGGATTATCCGGATTGCCTATGGTTCCAGTTAGTCCGTATAAATGAGGTTTTACTGTATCTAAAATAGTAGAGCTTATAGAGAAAAACTGATTTCATATTTAGATTTAGCTCCCCAAATATAGATAAAATCAGTTCTAAAATCTCAGGCACTTTTTTTTGAGGGGGGGGGGGGGGGGAGAGGCCTGTGTTATATTATTTACTGTAAATATTAGTTACTGTTGTCTCGTTAATGACAAGATTAATGAAATACTAGGTATCAAAATAGACAAACTGTAGCATTGTAAATACAGTGAAACTTCTCTATGGCGGCCAGTGATGGCTCCGAAGAAAAGTGCCGTTTGGAGAGGTGACCGTCGAAGGGTGGATTTCTCTATGGCGATCAGTAATGGTTCCGAAAAAAGTGTCCGTTTGGAGGAGTGGGCGACTTGAGAAATTTCACAGCATTATACAATAATTATAAACACATATATCATGCTGAAAAAACTCACGGTCCAATGTGTTTTAGGTCATATCTCTTTTTTCACACAGCTTACTCTATATTTTATTACAACGCAAGATCAGGATTATGTTTTCACTATAAACAGGGAATTTTTCTGATCACTTATTTTAACAGTTAATCACAATAAAAGCTGTTTTAAATGTTATTAAAAATTAAGCAAAAAATCCATGCAGTCAGATTGGTTAAAACGCTAGATATTGAGATAATGGTCTAAACCAGATATTCCCAACGGAGTCCATGTGGACCCTTTGGGGGGTCGATGGAAGTTTAAAAAGGGTCTATAGTATTACAGGGGTCTATGATAAATTTTTCTGTTTTAAAATTTAATTTAATTTTTTAGGGATGTAATAAATAGAAAATATTTGTTTTAATATGTATAAATACAGATTTTCATAGGGCGGAGTGATCCACCCAACTAAAGTCGAATGTCATGACGCTTTTGTATATGTGTCGAATGAAATTATATTATAATTACATATAACTCAGTAAAATTGTTTAGTAAAATATATATTTATATTCGTAATGTTAGTTATTGTGACTATACGATGATAAGCAATTTCAGTCCAAACATTAAAAAAAATTGTATCAATGCATCAAACACAACCACCACATTAATTGAAATCGAACTTTTGTGCAATTGCAATCTGTGTTTCTGAAATCTTGTTTATATTTGCGAAATTAAAAATTAAAATAGTACAAAAATAATTTAACATAAACCTAATGAACCACTTTTTCTAATTTTTTGTTCATGTAAGTGTTTTAGGCGCAATTATTAGCATGATAATTATGTTGTATGCTGAATATTATAGAGAAAAATGTGACGGGGGGGGGGGGGGTCTATGAAGAAAATCATTCTTTTAAAAGGGATCGATGTAGGAAGAAGGTTGGGTACTTCTGGGCTAAAGTCTAAACTCTCTATTTATTGGTAACAATGTATATTTTCCTGCCTGTTAATGACTAAATTATATTTTGTAGTTCGTCACAACATTCGATCCTAGGCTATTCATATTATTCCACTTGCATTCACTTAAAATATTTAGGCTGGATATACATATTCTAAAGTATTAAGCTTTTATTTTATTCATGTAATACGTACAGGGATATACTAGATGCATGAACCTAAAGGGTGTATATGTCGTAGGCGAATTGACAAATCCAGCTTATTGCAAAGAGCGTCATTTGCAATGCGCCAGGCTAATTGGAATATTATCGCCAACTTCCTAATTAGGCTGATATTTTTTAGGCTTATTGTAATGAGCCCATACACCTGTAAGGTATACATAAGATTCGATTCACAAGAATCGAACTTTTGAGTGAATAAATTAAAGAAGCTGCTTCAGATATGCTAATTTCGGCATACGCACTTGGTATAAATACCATGCAGCTTGATTAATAAAAAGGTTGTTAAGGTTGATAGATAAGCGAAGTGAGGGAGCTACGAGGTAAGCAGCTCCAGGTGTTAACCGGCGCGCGTGCTTAGGGGGCCCAAAGTTTACGTGGCAGAACTGCTGGTTTGACTCTCTAGTTTGTGAGTATTGCAAAGTGTATTTTTATTGAATGCTAATATATATTCCGTACAAGTAGTACGTAAGCTTATTGCTGTAAAAGCAAAATCTATATGTGCAACGAATTCAAAAAACATTTTTTCATGTATAAACTGTGTTTGTATCAATTTCTGAAAATAGAGTGCCCCTTAGTATAATATTCTATACTGGAGCCCGAAAGTTTATATATACCCTGGTTGTTCTCGTTACATTTATAACGAACAACATATTTGCAGTTTGAACTTTTATACTGTGGTATACTCTGATATTGATAAAATTAAATTGTGAAAGTATTTTGTTATTATACTTATATACTATTTGAAAATGAGTGTTGTAGAACAAAACCCCGCTGGAAATTTTTCTAGGGTGATTATGGTTCAGAAATTTGCGCCATTCGAAGCCACCTTCAGTGGCGGCTACTCAAGACAATTCCTAAAGAAAATTGAGCATTAGTTTCAGCAACAATGCACCCCAGAGGGGGAGAAACTTAAAATTGCTCTAGCCGCTTTAAGAGGTAGTGCATATCAGTGGTACACGTGTATGCAAAGCAGTAATCTGATTTTTGACTATTCTTCATTCAAGCAACAGTTTTTTCACGTTTTCCCCAAGACCTTTACTCAAAGTCAAATAGAAGCGGAAATTAATTCGCTAAGGCGACGTGAAGGTCAGTCTGCGTTAGATTTTGCTATGGAAAAGATTATAAAGTGTGAGGAATATTTAGAAGGGATGACGGAAGCGGTAATCTTAAAAATAGTTATCCAACGTTTGAAGCCAAGCGTTCAAGATTTTTTGGACAGTCAAAATATTACAAGCAAGGCTACACTCCTTCAAGCCTTATCTAAACATGACAATAGGCATTTTTTCGCTACCCCTTACCCTCACTCAGGTACGAGAAGTTTTATGCCCCCCAGCCAAAATTTTTCGCGAGTTTCAAACCAACAGCGAAACCAGTATCGCGGGCGAAATAATAGAAGCTCACGGCGTTACAATGAAATTAATGCACTTAAAGTAAATAATATGCAAGCACCTTACGTGCACTGGCAAGTTGTTTCACATGATATGGTTCAACCTGTTGAAACTGTGTGGTCAAATGTACTAACTTGTCCGAGCAGTAATCATTATTTTGAGAATAGTGAAAGTCGGGGTATTTTTGTGGCTTATAATGAAAGTGAGCCTAGCTGGAATAATGCGGTAATTCCAGTGCAAATTTCTGAAAATAGTGCCGATACTAATGCTAGTGGTTTAGAAAATAAATCTTCTGATACTTGTATTAATGTTATACCTGATATTTTAGATCATATTCACACATCTGTTAATGAAGGAAATTTAGTAGATGACGAAGTATGCGCTACGGAAGTTAGTGAATACTTATTAGTTGACGACAATAAAAATTCTTTAAACGATATTAGGAACTCGCTAGGTAATGATGATATTATTTCAAGTTCCAGCCGAATGGGGATGCTGTACGCCAGGTTGATAATGTGGTCATAAATAAAGTACATGAAAACCAGACTGAGAATCAGGATGAAAAGTTGACACAGAGTTATACTGTAAGTAGTTTAGCTGATGCTTTGGAAGTTATAGACGTAGTTTGCATTAAAACGCACGAGTACGAAAAGCTTAATCTTCCTAAAACTGAAGCAGTGTTAAAGAATTTAAATGATAGCGATTCTGAAGAATGACGTTTTAAAGAGACTTTTTCGTCAAAAGAGGATAAAACTAAAGTTAAGGGGTATAAAAAACGTGAAAAAGCGCCTTCAGGTTCCAGCATTAAAACTGCTAATACTGAAGTAATTAAGTCGGTAAACTATAGGTGGTATAAGCACCAATACCATAAAGAGAGTCAGGTTGTTGAAAAACTTGAAACTAGCAGCGAACTAAATTGTAAACGTATCATAAAGGGCGAGATAAAGCCAATAACTAAACGCGTTGGTGCGGCGTATAAGTTTGAAAAAATAGAATCTGCATTAAAATCTAATGCAAATAAATACCATGCAGCTTGATTAATAAAAAGGTTGTTAAGGTTGATAGATAAGCGAAGTGAGGGAGCTACGAGGTAAGCAGTTCCAGGTGTTAACCGGCGCTTGTGCTTAGGGGGCCCAAAGTTTACGTGGCAGAACTGCTGGTTTGACTCTCTAGTTTGTGAGTATTGCAAAGTGTATTTTTATTGAATGCTAATATATATTCCGTAAAAGTAAAGTGTGCACTACAAAACCTCCATCAAAGGATGAACGTGGCACACATAAGGTACACAAGGTTATCAAAAGGAAGAAGTACAATTCTAAAGGTCCTTTGCATAAGTACAGGAAGCGGAAGATATCAGCCACCCAGCAAGGTTGGCCTCCTCCCAAGAGACCTCCTGTCCATCGTCAAGCCGGACCAGCGCCTCAGGACCAACGACCTGCTGCACGAAGGATGCCCACACGGTCAACGAACCCCTTTTCTAGGACTGCGACCATCAAGAGAGGTTCCACGGAATGGACAGACTGGTGCAACGAAGTTGATACCTTCATGAACAAGTCTTGTATACATTCTCTTATTCTATCCCACCCCCTTCAATAAATTCGAACCAAACTGGTTTGAAATTCCCCATTGTATATACTGTGTAAACATTTTGAGGGGAAGGTGTCAGCCACTGAAAAAAAAACGGCATACTGTTGTTTTATGTATTTTTGAAGGGGACATGTAGTGAATAGAAAAAAAAATACATACTAACTACAGATAACAACTAACTAACTAATGTACTAACTTCACAAAACATAACACATATGCATTATGAATTGGGGAAGAGCAGATACAAACAGTCAAGAAATGTCATGCTGTGCAATTGTGTTGACACTTTTAACTAAAATAGATTTTCTAAGGCGCAGATGGCTAGCCCAGTATCCGCAACTCTGCAAATCCACTGTTTGATAGTGTCACCTGGACCCTTCGGGGTTAGTTTTGTAAAATGGGAGTGGCGTTTTTCCCCCACACAACGTGTGGAAGGTTTTTTTTTGGCTTTGCCACCCATTATATAAAAAGTCAGACCAGCACGCGTTTTCAATTAGTTAACTGAAGCCGTTCAGACCTCAGTTACCTAATTTTTTTTTCGAGGGAGGTCAATGTAATGTATACACAAGATTCGATTCACAAGAATCGAACTTTAACTCGAGTGGATAAATTAAAGAAGCTGCTTGAGATATGCTAATTTCGGCATACGCGCTTGGTATAAATACCATTCAGCTTGATTAATAGAGAGGTTGTTAAGGTTGATAGATAAGCGAGTTAAGGGAACTACGAGGTAAGCAGCTCCAGGTGTTAACCGGCGCTTGTGCTTAGGGGGCCCAAAGTTTACGTGGCAGAACTGCTGGTTTGACTCTAGTTTGTGAGTATTGCAAAGTGTATTTTTATTGAATGCTAATATATATTCCGTACAAGTAGTACGTATGCTTATTGCTGTAAAAGCAAAATCTATATGTGCAACGAATTCAATAAACATTGTTTCATGTATAAACTGTGTTTGTATCAAATTCATTTAGAGTGCCACTTCAAATTATATACACCCAAGTGCGGGTAGAAGTGAGCAATTCTCTATAAGCTGCTCAAATAAAAGAAAAACAATAAAAAATCTGTTTTATTGTCTGTTCATATATCTCCGACAAAACATGAGTACGCGAGTAAATGTATATTAATCAGAATTTCTATACCCATGACGAGTGATATCTCGTCAGAGATATTTTGTGGGGTTTTTTTTTCTTTTAATCATGCAGTGGCTGTCAACGACAAAGAAAAACTTACGTGAGTAACAAATATTTTGCGCACAACACTGATGAAGAAGAATTTTTTTTCGAATGCGAAGGCACTTGTCGCTATACATTCGCCTGTATGTACACCGCGAGACTGCTGGCTATTCATTTAAGGTGTCACCGTATAGGTGGTCAGCATTACCCCCTGCAAGCCAGTCCCGTAAATTAGAATCGAGTCAAGTGACGAGACCGGTACACTTGACCCCGCACCTCCAGAGATAATTTGAGAACTTAGACGACATTGCAGCCACGACAGATTTTACGTGCACCAGCCGCCATTAGTGTACACAGCGGTGGATTTGTCAGGGGCGGGCATCGAACCAGATCACTGGCTCGCTGCCTTTGCTAACTAGGCCTTCGCACCTCTGTGGTGAAGAAAAAGTATATGTGTACTTCTAGAGCCGAACGAAACATAGTCGTGTCAAACACAAGTGCAAGTGATTTCTTCTGGAGTGCATGGATTCCTAAAATTTGGGAATGCTGAAACCTTCGATGAATCTACTTTTATGCTAAATTAATGGGTGTAAAATTATGTAAAATTAATAGTGGTTACTAACCTTTTGATTATCAGGAACCACTTGTCCAACAACAAAAAACAAAATCAAAAATTGTGACGGGGACACGTTCTTAACCAATCCTTTTAGACGCAAAAATGGGTTTTAAACAAACTATTTGTGATAAACAACTTTAATAAAAGGTGACAAATAAACTTAATGAGAATAACAAATGCAACGTAAAAGAAAACTCAATAGTAGACATAATAGCCCACGAAAAGTTAAAAATGAACAAGATTTTAATACCAAGATTTTAAATACCATGCAGCTTGATTAATAGAGAGGTTGTTAAGGTTGATAGATAAGCGAGTTAAGGGAACTACGAGGTAAGCAGCTCCAGGTGTTAACCGGCGCTTGTGCTTAGGGGGCCCAAAGTTTACGTGGCAGAACTGCTGGTTTGACTCTCTAGTTTGTGAGTATTGCAAAGTGTATTTTTATTGAATGCTAATATATATTCCGTACAAGTAGTACGTATGCTTATTGCTGTAAAAGCAAAATCTATATGTGCAGCGAATTCAATAAACATTGTTTCATGTATAAACTGTGTTTGTATCAAATTCAAATAAAGTGCCCCTTAGCAACAATTCTCTATACACCGTTAGGATAGTTAGAAAATTCTTAAGTGTGCTCAAACAGCCTGGTTTCATCCAGGTTTATTGCTACTTAGGTTGAAAGGAGGTCATTTAAAAAGTGCGCAACAACCACCATTGTTGGAAAATTTTTAATTATTATTATTAAACAATTGTATTTTTATTATTAAATAATTGTAATAAACAAATTAGTAAAAAGTCAAAATTTTAGACTTTGAATCGGACTTTCTCCGACATCATGCATTTTAAATTTATTTATTTCCACAAGGTGATATTTTATGACACTTCGATGAACACAGTTGGTTTGCTTTCCTACACACGCACTTGTTTTGCTTGACATTGAGCATTTGCAGCTGCTATACCTCTGGCCTCCGAATTTCGATTCATTCGCTACAACTTCACGAGCAGATATTTTTCTGGGTCTTTATAAGGATTTGTGCGCCAGAAATCTGGAAGTCACATCTAGTAAACCAAGTTTTAATAATGCCACTTCTTGTTCCTATCTAGTAAACATTATTTTCCACCTTAAACATTTCCCCCATTAAATGTGGACTATCTAAAGGGCCACGGTCTACTATCGTGACATTTAACAGAATCAAGTCTCCAACTTCAACCGATATCAACTTCTTTCCACTAGTTTCAATCTCTTTTTCTGCTGATCTTTTCTGGTCTTTTTGTGCTTTTTGACGCTCCGTTACTTTTTTTTTCTGTTGCAAATGTCAGAGTGATAAACGAAATTATTTTCCTCAGAGGATGAGGCAACACTTTGACAACAAGTTATGTGAATCTTCATAAAACATGAAGGGCACCATACAAAAGACGTTTCATTCAAATTGCGTGAACAAATAGAACACATGTCTTATTCAAAGTTAGCGGCTTGATTTTTCTCTTCCTTCTTTCGCCATTTCTCTTTCCTTGTAATCCTCTTTAAACCGTTCCACACTGTCAAAATTTTTTAATATTGTGAGCGGAATATTCGTAATAAGTAAAGTTAAAATGTATGATGTGGGGGAGAACGTCCGATTCAAAGTATAAAAATTTATCTTTTTAATTTATTTATTACAATAATTTAATAATAATAATACAATTGTTTTATAATAACTACAATAATTAAAAATTTTCAAACAATGATGATTGTTATGCAGGTTTTAAGTGACCTCTTTTTATCCTAAGTAACTCTTAACTAATTCATATGTTCACTAAAAGAAGTACTTAAGCAACAATCGCTTTATCTGTCATTTTCAATAAGTCCTTACTACTTTGGGCTTATCGCAATAAGCATGTATGAAACCAGGCTGTTAGAGCAAACTATTGAGAATTTTCTAGCTAGCCTAAAGGTGTATGGCCTCATTACAATAACCCTAAAAAATATCAGGCTAATTAGAAAGTTGGCTATAATTTTCCATTTAGCCTGGCGCATTGCAAAATGACTGCGCTCTTTGCAATAAGCCGGATTTGTCAATTTGCCTACGACATATCTGTGTTTGCAGTGTAAAGAGTATCAAGTCCCAAATCGTAGTTTGGAGAAAAACGGGACTGAAAAAAAAAAACGGCTCTTGTAAAGTACAAAAGTAAAGTACTACTTTCAGTTTGTCTTTTAAATTTAATTTTTAATTTTTCTTTTTTAATTGATATATTTCAATTTTATTTTTGTTGAGTGTAAAGAGTATTAAGTTCGTGATTGAGACATAACCCCTTTAACACTAACATGTTTGTGTTTTCATTCACATATCCCAAATTTTCTCTGATGAATAAAAATATTTAGGAGTGGAGTTAGACTTAGCTTTCTGTACCCTGCAGTAGCCCTTGATTTTTCAAACATGCCTGGTTTCATAACTCATTTTAACCCATTTTGAACTTAACACCTTTTGCACAGCAAACACAGATATATGCCTATCAAAGTTGTGTGCACAGTGTGTGTCAGTAGTGCACAAATCAGCAGAACGACAAACAGCTTAGTACAAGCTTTTATTACCTAATAACTGACCAACAAAATTTCCTTTTCGACCGTTAGGAAATATCCTTAGTAATAAATAATATTTATTAATATTTAGAACAATGGGAAAGAGAACTCAAAACTAGATTGCGCTTGAGGCTTTCAAATGCTTCATCGTCGGTGATCTTACCTGACAATGTTTCGCCTCAGCAATACATAAGCCATTCACAAGCCAAACCGGTTAAGTCCACTTTTTGAAATTTTTGAAATTTTAATGTCAAAGAATTTTATTGACACCTAACATTTTACATTCATAATAAATTTCCCTAATATTAAGGGCCTGTTCACATAGGAGTCCGGTAGCGGAAGCGTTAAAGTATTGAAATATATTTAACCAATGACAAACTTCCAAACGATAAGCAACAAAATTTTTAACACCTATGATTGGTTTATTTCTGTTTCAGCGTCCTCTTTCCTGTTACGCTTCCGCTACCGGACTCCTATGTGAACAGGCCCTAAGGATTAACACCACTAAATGACAACATATTTTTGTTTAGCCATTGAATAATAAGTCACTCTTTTCAGAAGCCAATCCATTTAAGTCTGTACTCTAATGTAAATCGTTGCAATACAGACGCAGAAGCAAGAATATGATGATTACGGTCAATCTTTTAGTGTTGTTTCATCCATAAAAAAGTAAAATCAATGAGTCAGTGGCAGTCTAACTGCTGCAGAAGCAAGTGTTTGTGAATTATTAAACAATTATTTCAATTTTTTTTGTAGTAAAAAAATATTTGGAAGACTGAACTGGATGTTTTTTTTCTCTTGCCAAATTGGATGAGTCGCGCAAAAATTGTAATAATAATGACGATTACTCCAACGATATTCTATCTTACATGTCGTGAGATAAAAGCTTCATCTGCAATAATACATTTTACAATGTTTATTTGAGTTTATATTGTCAGAGTTATTTTAAAAAACAATGTATATATTTTATCACTTTTCTGCACTTTTTACCATGTTTTTATTAACTTGCTTTATTGTGTGTTTGTGTGTGTTTGTGTGTGTTTGTTTGTCAAGTACAAATCTTGCAATTGATTTTTAACTAACTTCCCGACTAGCTAGACATTTGAAACTTTTAGAATAGCTCAGAACACGATGACAATGCATTTTTTAATACTTTTAGCCATCTTTAAGCAGAATTAAATTAATTTTCAGTTAATTTTGTTTTGTAGACAGATGCAGCCATCTATTGGCCGGAACGGGAACGAAATGTTAAACGCAAGTTATCTTCCAATTAACTTCATTTTCTTTCAAGTTGATGAGATAATTCATCAAAAATTTTTTTAAAAAGTATTTATTAACACATAGAATGTGCTGTATGGGCTGTATTACTTTCCGGGGGATCATACGCCATATTAAAGGTACTTTTCCTATACCGAACTGACACATCTGATTTCTTCATTGTATACATATGCTAGTTTCTATATAACCATAATTGTCTGGCAATTTCTTTTTATGCTATTTTATACCTACCTATAGGTTGTATAATGTGTATAAGTTTTATTAAATTCTACCTGTAACTTTTTGAGTAATCGCTATTTTTGTGACTTTTCCTTAATTTTTGATAACCAGGGTATATTTATATCTATCTCTCTCTCTCTTTCTCTCTCTCTCTCTCTCTCTCTCTCTCTCTCTATATATATATATATATATATATATATATATATATATATATATATGTTGGACTTGACTTCTACTCCCATGCTATTTAATATAAGTCCAAACCTTTTTTGAATCATCATGCAGTCAGTGGTGGTCCGGTGGCGAAGACACTCGTCATCATAATTTAACTCTTCTAAGAAAGGCAATAAACCAAGCTGAACACAACTGATAGACGACTCTAATTTAAACACACTGAACTTTATTGAAATTCTTTAACGTTCCCAGCTCGAATCTTGAAGAATTACGCCCCATCCCTTTTTACAATCTGTACGCCTAATGGCACATGTCTGCTTCCTTCTTAAGTCACCATGGCTCTGAAAATCTTCTTTGTTCTTAAGTCTTATTAACGCGCTACCGACGCTCATTAATTATTCATTTCGTCATATCGAATGTTCTTTTCGCTGAACTAAGCATTTCCTTTCTTAGCGCCAACTTCAAGGCTACGTCTACCTAAAATTCTCCCATGTGGTTCTTCGAAGATTGAATCAAGACGAACCTTACGCGCTATTTTCACTGCAATGCGTTACTCCGATTATTTGAACTCCCAGACTTTAATTGCTAAATCCTATATTTTAATAACTAAAATTCCGTTCTAAGGTCGCGCGATCACCCCCCCCCCATATTTAATAGCCTTACACACACACACACACACACACACACATATATATATATATATATATATATATATATATATACACACACAGTAAAACTTCGTTTATTCGGACTAATTGGGACCGTAGGCAATCTGGATAATCCGGGTAATATGGGTAATGAGCAAAACAAAATACTTAAGTAAGCAGACTTACCGTTTATTACGATAAAAACTGTGTTTTATAACAAGATTACATAGTATTGTTTACAAGACATTAAAAAATATAAAATAACTTTTCTGAGTCAACCTACGTCAGCGCCCTGTGACACTCTAGTAAAGCTTTCTTAAACTCAACAACAAGCATTTTATTACCATAATTTATCGTACAATCTATGCAAGAACTGTACATTGAATCAAACCAAAAAGGGAATATTTGGTGTACATATAGTTACGCTCTTGCTTTCATAGTAAAAAGTTGTTATCTAATGTAAGCATTAAATTAAAAAAAAGTCTACAAATCTTATCCGGATTATCCGGAGATCCGGATCAACGAGGGCCGGATAAGCAAAGTTTTACAGTATATATATATATATATATATATATATATATATATATATATATATATACAGTTGGACCTCCATATATCGAAGTCGACGGTTCCCGAAAAAAATTCGATATATAGAAATTTCGATATATAGAAACGGTTATGTTTAAAATATTGGTGATACGTTGCATTGCAAGAAAAATGTGCATTTTCTTCTAATATACGAAATCACTTTCATATCAACAAATTTAAATATGAATCACATTACTACAAATTACCTACATTCATAAATGAAAATAATTATCGATTAAAAAATATCAATAAATTAATTATACTAGATTTAGTTATCAAACCAAATTTACATACCTTTAAATACAAACGCAATAGATTTACATTTCTGTAAAAAACTTTCGAATGTATTGTTGCACAATAAATTTAGAAGAAAATTCATCATAAAAGTGTTCACACTTAATAAGTCCACTAAATACTGCCTCCGGGACATTTTCCACGAATTGAAGACCACGACGGATTACATCAAATGCTGCGCGCATTTCTTTTTCGAAGGATTACAATTTCTGCTTCAGTTAGAGTCTCTTCATCTTCTTGGATGTCAGTTTGTTCTTTCTGAAGTGAGTATATGATGTCGTCATTTGTGGGGTAATCGGAAACACCGTCTTCATCAACGTCTAAAAAATCTATAAGGGAAAAATCTTTACGGGATAGAAAAATCACGTGCCACGTTAAGAATCTTTTGGAAAAAAATTCGATATATAGAAATTTCTTTCGTTATATAGAGATAGTTTCTCTTCCTAATGAAAACGGGGATTCACCAACTGTTCGATATATAGAGACTTTCGATATATGGAAGTTCGATATATAGAGGTCCGACTGTATATATATATATATATTTATATTTAAAAAAAACATTAGAAAATTAAATTAATTTGGAGGTGAATGATGAAATGATAAAATTTGGCGATGAAATAAAATAACTTTGCTATTAATTGTATGTAACTTTGTTATTAATTGTAGTTTGTAAATAATGTTACAAAATGTGGTGTGTGTTATCTTATTTGTAATTTTTAAAATGATTTTTAAATAAAAATTTAAAAATTTTTAAGTTTAGGTTTTTTTAGATGCAATCAGCTAATTACACTTTCCTCGCTGGGAGTCTTGGAAAAGATGTTACGATAAATTTAGCACAGTCGATAACTAGCCTTTAGCTTACGGACCTGATTTTGTAAATCGCTCTCTAGAACGGAAATCTTTTACCTACTTCCTACCCACTTCGTACGCACGGTCATTGTGGGGGGTCAGTGAAAATTGTGGCTAATTGCTTTCTCACGGACCGTGGGATATGCGAAAAAGAATTTCCTCTTTCTCTAATTTCCCTACACAGCGTGGAGCTGCTTTTAGAAAACTACAGTAAATTACAGCAAACTACAGATGCGGCATGAAGGAGCTTTGCACTTTTTGTTTGTTTATGATAGCATCAGAACAATTTTTAAGGGAACAAGGGACCTTCAATCTCGTTCTTCTTTAATTTTCAATATTTCACTCTATATATCCCATGAGTATAATTAATATTCCTTTCTATTACATTGAAGATACTTAGAATTCACAAATAAGTATTTTGTTGAGGCATTATACCTGTTTATCAAAAAATTCTTCAAAAATGCTAGAATTTTTCAAAAGGCTCCATGCGTATTCATTTTCTTTTGATATCTTCCATATTTCTCTGAATTGTTAATTGAAGTGTTTGGCACAAAATTGTGCATAATTCTTTGAAATCACAAATATTTTTCAAATTTATAGATCATAAAATAAAGTAAAAACATAAAAAGTAAAGAAAATAATAGGAAAAGAATACAAAAAAAATATTTAAGACATTAGATTCCTACAAAAATAAATTAAATGCCCATTTACATTTATATACATAAAGTAAACTTATAATAAAAAAATTGAAGACTTTAATTAATATAGAATGCGCATAGAGCATGAAAACGTTAGAATTTATGAAAAAAATTTGAAAAGCAGTAATTATTCTGCAAAAAATTCCTTTATTTTGAATTCTAGCGGTTTTCAATGAAGTAAGAAAGAAAATTAATTATTCTCATTTTGTATATAGAGTTGAAAATTGAAAATTAAAAAATTCGAGTTTCAACGTCCCTTGTCCCCTTAAGAAAGAATGTGTATTTCTTAATATTTATAAAAATAAGAATATTTATAAAAATAAGAAGATATATATATATATATATATATATATATATATATATATATATATATATATATATATAGATGTGGGAACGCCCTCTGGCACCAACTTCTGACACTCGCAGACGTTTCTGTTTTACAGCCAGTGCCATCTGTGAACTCTCGGCGAACCAGGCAGAAGAGAATTAACTTTCATACTATTAAGACTCGCAGCTGACGGCTGTGATATGACTTTTGTTTCCTAACGATGTAGTATAACGACGTATTTCTATGTTATGAAAATTATATTTAATGTACCGTATTGTATAAATATAAGTGTTCGTCTTATGAGAATCGTATTATTTGAGTCATTTTATTACTTAGAAGTTGAGGAACTTTGTTTATCTATGTGACTGAATTTTAACTGGTTTAGAACACTTTATGTTTCGACGTTTCAACCCTAGACAACGAGATTTTATTACATATGTATATACAGTCGAACCTCCATATATCGAAGTAGCAAATTGCCGGAAAAAAATTCGATATATAGAAATTTCGATATATTGAATTGAGCTTAGTTTTATCACAATTCTCCTTAAAACTAATAAAAATTAAAGCTAATTTTCGTATACGAAACTCCATTTCTAATTTATATGCGAATCACATTAAATGAAAGTTAATAACTAAAAAATGAATTAATATGAAAGATTTATTGAGTACTACATACCTTTAAAAACAAAACAATAATCCAGACAGTGGTTACAATGATCACAGTTACATTCATTTAAAAAAAAACTACGAATATCTTGCTGAACAGCCACTTTTTGCGGAAAGTTCAAAGAAATGTTCGTATTTATTCAGTCCACTAAAAACTTAATCAGGGATATTTTCGGCTAATTGGAGTGCACGACATATTGTTTCAAATGCCAAAAATTGGGAGATTTTAATCTAAAGTGGAATAAAATCTCTCAATTTGTCTTGAAAAAAATTTCGATAGAGATTTTTTCGATATATAGAATCAATTTTTCTATGCAATGAACATGGAGATTTGCTAAGAGTTCGATATATAGAAAATTTCGATATGTGGAAGTTCGATATATGGAGGTTCGACTGTATATATATATATATATATATATGTCTACAAAAGTACAACCAGAAACCAAACCAATGAACAACGGCAATCTTACTATGGCGCTACGCTGCTCAACCGTAAGCTGCTATATATTAAATAAAAACATTTTTAAACCTGACAACACCAGCACAATTCATCAACCTGAAAGATGAAGAATATAAATGACCGGGGGGAGTTGTGACCCCCTACACTCCGGTTAAACATGTTTTGTACCTAGGTAACACTCCCGGAAGTCATCCTTCATCTGCAACCTGACGTAAAGTCAAAAATAAAGCAAGGAGCGATGAAATAAAAAAATAAAGGAAATGGAACTTCGTACATTAAAAACCTGGGTCAAAATTATTTCAAAACCACCTGTCAATTCACTAAAACATTACAGCCATCCCATATATTCACTACACCTATAAACAATGCATCATATAATAATTTTTTTATAAATATTTAGACTTATGACTAAATTATAACTTTATCCACATATAACCACTTCAAATAAGCACCACCTAAGCATCGAAATATCCACACACAATACTTTAAACATTATCAAATATATACATTTAGAACCATAATTATAACTAAAATAGCAAGGACACATACCTAGTGCAACTCTACATTGTAGACCGTAAAAGACAAACAGGTGCGATACGTAAATTGCCAACTGATCATTTTATTACCTCAATTACTAAAATATCGATTAAGACATTCTTTCCTATCGATCGAATGGAATTCACACATGGTTTTTAAACAAAAATCCCAAAGGAAAACCCATTTCTAAAGCATTGTTTGCAAATGATGTTATGCCTGATTGTATTTCCAATTTGTTACAGTTTAGACGTTTAATACGTAGCATGTAGTTAATGATTAGGTTGCGCTTTACATTTCTATGTAAACAAGTATTCCAAGGCATTACGCGTTGTGTAGTAAATGGATAATAGTCCCTTTTATCATGCATTTGGTATTTCACAAGACTACTCTCTTCATCAACACATAAGCTTAAATCCAGAAATACAACACGATCATCCGGTGTTTTATCAGATTCTAACAGGCTAAGATTTTTTGGATAAAACCCTAGATCTATGACCTGCTCATTGTACTTAGTGCAAATTAAAACATCATCCACATATCTGAAATATATTAGCTCACTCAATAAGGCGGTCCCCATTTCATAATGGTGTAGGTAAATGTCTGCCAATATTGAGGAACAACCTCCCCCCATTGGGATACCATGTATTTGACGGAAGAAATGTGTGCCGTCATATAAATATGTCTCTTTAAGTACCAATTGCACTAGAGTCTCATAACGATGATATGTTATGTACGTTTTTAGGTCATATTTTTCATAAAGATTTTTAGTAATTTCAAATAAATCGAGTAATCTCAAATCGAGTAATTTCAAATCGAGTAATTTCAAATAAATCGTAATTTCAATCGAGTAATTTTCAATCGAGTAATTTCAAATAAATCGAGTTCAAATAAATCAAGTAATTTCAACTAAAAATCTTTATGAAAAATATGACCTAAAAACGTACATAACATATCATCGTTATGAGACTCTAGTGCAATTGGTACTTAAAGAGACATATTTATATGACGGCACACATTTCTTCCGCCAAATACATGGTATCCCAATGGGGGGAGGTTGTTCCTCATATTGGCAGACATTTACCTACACCATTATGAAATGGGGACCGCCTTATTGAGTGAGCTAATATATTTCAGATATGTGGATGATGTTTTAATTTGCACTAAGTACAATGAGCAGGTCATAGATCTAGGGTTTTATCCAAAAAATCTTAGCCTGTTAGAATCTGATAAAACACCGGATGATCGTGTTGTATTTCTGGATTTAAGCTTATGTGTTGATGAAGAGAGTAGTCTTGTGAAATACCAAATGCATGATAAAAGGGACTATTATCCATTTACTACACAACGCGTAATGCCTTGGAATACTTGTTTACATAGAAATGTAAAGCGCAACCTAATCATTAACTACATGCTACGTATTAAACGTCTAAACTGTAACAAATTGGAAATACAATCAGGCATAACATCATTTGCAAACAATGCTTTAGAAATGGGTTTTCCTTTGGGATTTTTGTTAAAAACCATGTGTGAATTCCATTCGATCGATAGGAAAGAATGTCTTAATCGATATTTTAGTAATTGAGGTAATAAAATGATCAGTTGGCAATTTACGTATCGCACCTGTTTGTCTTTTACGGTCTACAATGTAGAGTTGCACTAGGTATGTGTCCTTGCTATTTTAGTTATAATTATGGTTCTAAATGTATATATTTGATAATGTTTAAAGTATTGTGTGTGGATATTTCGATGCTTAGGTGGTGCTTATTTGAAGTGGTTATATGTGGATAAAGTTATAATTTAGTCATAAGTCTAAATATTTATAAAAAAATTATTATATGATGCATTGTTTATAGGTGTAGTGAATATATGGGATGGCTGTAATGTTTTAGTGAATTGACAGGTGGTTTTGAAATAATTTTGACCCAGGTTTTTAATGTACGAAGTTCCATTTCCTTTATTTTTTTATTTCATCGCTCCTTGCTTTATTTTTGACTTTACGTCAGGTTGCAGATGAAGGATGACTTCCGGGAGTGTTACCTAGGTACAAAACATGTTTAACCGGAGTGTAGGGGGTCACAACTCCCCCCGGTCATTTATATTCTTCATCTTTCAGGTTGATGAATTGTGCTGGTGTTGTCAGGTTTAAAAATGTTTTTATTTAATATATATATATATATATATATATATATATATATATATATATATATATATATATATTATATATATATATATATTTGTAATAAATTAAATATTAGGCCCTCCATTCTGTCAGTTAAATTCCCTTTCCTGAATCCAATCCCCAGTAACATTACTTTAACGCTTTAAAAACCCATAGCAACAGGACTTCCCATAAAACAGCAAACGTTGCATTTCTACACATGTATACGTCCCGAGAAAGGCGTGAGTTCGCATCGCCAGCCCGAAATTCCGCTGACATTTCAAAACAACAGCCACATGTACCTCGCTTCTAGCGCGTAAGGTTGAAAGGTGATATTGCACTTCGCTCCGAGCATCTGAAATGAAAGGACGTATGTTACTATCGCTCCTAATAAAATGATTCGACCCGACTGCTTCAAAATTCTAATTCCTTTCAGGCTGAGTCTAGCTCCAGCCATGTAAATTTGAGCTAGTTTTCCTTTTCAGGTTGCCTTTTAAGAACGATATGTAATGGATATATTACATATATATATATATATATATATATATATATATATATATATATATATATATATATATATATATATATATATATATATATATATATATATATGAAACAAATTTTAATCCTTTTAAATACTCTTAACATGCTTTTTCCAAATTCGTTTATCTTATTGCAACAGAATACCGTCCCCTTAACTTTGGATTGCGACCTATATTCAACCAACATAAATCTATCTTTCCCCTAAAGCTGTAGCACGCGCGGACCATTATATAACAGTTATATAAGATCGAACAGGGTCGAACGCTCGAGAAAACATCACCCCATATGACGCGTTAAGTCAGGTGCTAATTCTAACCAATTTAAGTTCAGCGCGCCTGTACTCAAGGACATACAACTAGGGTTTTCGCGGGTCTTTGGGTGTTTGTCTCCGTCCTGGAAACATGTCGTAAATTGCGCTGCGGGTTTATATATTTAATGTGCTGTTCCGGCAGCATTATGCCTGTTCTCAACTATGATAGTCCTGTAAATGCCGATCCCAACAGAGGCCGGAATAGGCCATAATGTACGAATTAATGTCCAGCAACGATGGTGTGTAACTCTATGACGCTCCACGGATATTCCTGAAAAGTAAAAATAAAATTGAACTGAGATCGCCTCTTCCTTCCATTCTGGTGGTGAACTTAAATTTATTCGCCGTGCCAGCCACTCGTTCTTGATGGCAGCTACGACTACCAGTACGAAACTTCAATCTCTTCTTTGGATTCATTATATATATATATATATATATATATATATATATATATATATACAGAGGCTGTTCACACATTTTTTAGACGATGTATACTGTATTCACAAAACTAAATTACATAAAATTCTTGTGTTTTAAATGTTCTATTTGACATCCCTTATTCTGAACTATCTTTCGACACCGCAATTTCCAGGATAATAATGCCTTTTGAAGTGTCAGAAGAGGTATTCTATCCCATTCCTCCAGAACAGCTTTCCAGAGTCCTGTAAGGGTTTTGGGACGACGTTTGGATAATGCAGATTTTAAAAGTCCGAAAACACAAAAATCCATAGGTGATACATCGGGAGATTTAGTAGGGATATCAGTGAAGGGTATGGCCTTGATACCAGTTTTTTGTTCCATTTCTTTTAGGAAATTTACAGTGGATTTTGATGTGTGACTGCTAGCTTTGTCTTGATGGAGTCTCACAGACTGATGGCACTGTGGGTAAAGCGATGGTATTTCATTCAGAAAAATTGGCGATAAAATATGTTCCTGATAGTATTTGGAGTTAATTTTGGCATTTTTTTTCCACTGTCTTTATTTTTAACTTGCCATTATAAGAAAAACCAGCAACAATCATGAATCCCTTAGGAAAACTTTCTTTCGATTCTTTGAACCATGTACTTACATTTTTTTCTCCCCTTTTATGATAATAAATGGCTCTTTTTTTGTTGCAATAATTTAAATACACCCATGATTCATCTATTGTGACAATTTTTTTCCATTTTTCTTTGGATAAGTGTTTCTCATACAGAATTCTGCAGCGTGTCCTGCGTTCAGCGATATGATTTGGAAGAAGACAATGCACATTACGTTTTTTCGCTTTCTTAAGATTTAAATCAACGTTTATCATTTTGTTTACAGTGGACACCGAGCATTTTAATGATTTTGCAACTGTCCTTTGACTAGGGGGATTTTCTTTTAACATTAAACAACGTACCTTTGCAATAGTCGAAGATGTCCGTTTTTTCCTTGGATACTTGTTTGGAATTTTTGTCCCA
>OU015490.1:9045515-9048015 GCA_907164885.2 Dolomedes plantarius | reverse complement strand
GAGAAGAAAAAATGAGGAACTTAATCCCAAAAACTTAGTAGGAACAGTTGAGCATAGCGGTGGAGGTGTCTTTGTGTGGGAGGTGCATGTCAGCATCAGGACTAGGTAATTTGGTATTTATTGATGGCATAATGAATCATGCTGTTTATATAAATATTTTAAGAGACAATTTAAAATTATGAGCCCAAAATTTGGGTATTGGAAACAACTTTTTAAAATTTTTTTTTATCAAGATAACGATCCTAAGCACACGGCTCTCAACGTTCGCCTCTGGTGTCTCTATAATTGTCCCCAAGTTTTGAAAAAAACCACCTCAATCGCCAGATTTAAATCCAATAGAACATATTTAGAGAGAATTGGAGGTTCGAGTACGAAAACACGACATTCATACGAAAAACGAACTAAAAACAATTAAGATGGAAGAATGGATGGACATTGATGCAGAAATTGCAAAAGAACTAGTGCAATCTATTCCCAGACGTTTAAAAGCTGTTGTGAATACTAAAGGATATCCTACTAAATATTAATTTAATGAAAAATCAGAATATTTACCAATATGTAGAGATTTTTTACAAGTGTACGATAACTTTTGTGAGATAAAGTTTTTGCTACTTTTTGCTTATTGGTTTCGTAAAGTGTAAAAATCGTAAGTGTAGGAACACTTTTGGGAACCACTGTATATACAATGGAACCTCGATCGATCGTTCTCCGAGTAATCGTTTTGAAGTATGTGTATGGAAAACAGTTTTCTAGTATGTGTATGGTCCCTGTTATAATATTCCTTTGTATGTTCCCGCATGTACCGTTTAGTGCAATAGGTCCCTTTAAAAACGGTAGATAAGAGTTTTCATCGTACATATTATATAAAAGGACTTCGAAGCCAGTGTTCAGACGAATTAACTATTCATGTGAAGCAAGGGAATTTCATCTTTTGGTTACCACTCTAAAGTTACACTCAGGCCCTGATTTTCCATTAGGCCTGGTAGGACCAGGCCTAGGGGCTCCCCGAATGTTGGGGGCCCCAAAAAAACTTTTATCAAAAAAGAAAAAAATCCCAATTAAATTTTTTTATTGTACCTTTTTTAATAGCATTTTTTTTATATATCCTTTCAAATTTGATGGATTAGTTCATCATATGTATAGTTATGTGTATAGTTCATCACATGTATGTAGTCGTGTACATAAGAGATTAATAAGTTTTTCTGGTTGCATTGTATTGGTGTTTTAATGGTGAAGTTAATATGTTGTATTGTTTTTTGTTATTTGATAATGTTCTAGGTTTCTACGCTTCAAATAGTCAAATCTTGGTAAAATGGTACTTTCACAATGATTCATGATTATTTTTTTTTGTGTCAATTTTGGAAATTTTATGCCCACATCAGTGTTAGGGGGCCCCCATCCCGAGTTGTGCCTATCGTCAAGAATTTTCTAAATCGGGCCCTGGTTACACTCTCAGATTTAAAGTTACTAAAGATCGTACTTATAAAACTTACTTACTAAAAGAACTAAAGTTACAATAATTAATAATTCATACAATCGTTGTTATATGTATGTACCCCATTGGTTTTATTTAATCTAAAGTGCGTTTCTGCTCTTAATTTTCAAACTTTATGCATCTAAAGAGGAGCTAGACTCAGCCTGAAAGGAATAAAAATTAGATTTAAGTGCAATCGGGCGAAACTTCTTAGTACATCGTTTATTAGAGCGAAAATACATCAGTTCATTCCAGAAGAACGGCTCGGAAAAATATCACCTTTCAACATTAAACGCGAGAAAGCAAAAAACAAACAAACATGTGGCTATTATTTGTAGGGTCAGCAGATTTAGGGGGCTCGCGAAGCTAACCCACTCCTGAATTCGGACATAGTATACACATGTGTAGAAATGTAAAGGCATGCGATTTTAAAAGAGATGAATTAATATTACTAGGGATTAGATTTAGGAAAGGGAATTTAAATGCTAGAATGAAGGGCATAATATTTAAGAGATTACTTACTTACTTACTTACTTACTTACACACACACACACACACACACACACACATACACATATATATATATATATATATATATATATATATATATATATATATATATATATATATATATATATATATATATAAGTATATAAACTATGCTTCCATCTTTTCCTCTTGATATTTGAGTTAAGTTTACAGTACCTTTCTTCTCTGATGCCATATACAGTGTTGGAAATTGATTTATGAAAACACGGTTTTTTAACAAAAACTTCTTTCATATTCATTAAAAATGAATGAAATTTCATACATTATACATGCTATGTATAGCAAATGATTTACGAAAGTGAAATTTCATACATAATAATAAGCAAAAACATAAGATCGAAAATTAGACTTTCGTAACATACAAACATGGAAATTTATTTATGAAATATCACATTTCAATGGCTATTCTGAAATAATGTGATAAAAATTTACATAAAACCAAGTAACTTGACATGCGCAGTAGACATTAAAAGCGTT